>JAUTBZ010024563.1:0-19598 GCA_032361785.1 Lepetodrilus galriftensis
CAGCTTTTTTCTTGGCGTCTGCTTCAGCTCTCGCCTTAGCCTCTTCTTCAGCTTTTTTCTTGGCGTCTGCTTCAGCTTTTTGAGCCTCATCTGCTGCTTTTTTCTTGGCTACAGCGGCGACAGTCATGTTCTGATATTCTTTTTCGAGTTTTTCAGCCTCATCAAATTTTTTCTTGTTACATGCTTTTTTCATTTCCTTGCGTTTTGCATTAATGGCCTTTCCATCATCTGTACCGTTCAGCTTGTTGTTTTTGACCAGATTTTTTGAGGCTGTAAATCTGGCAAGACAGGATTTTTTCTTGGCCTGTATTTCAGCTTTTTTGGCGTCATCTGCTGCTTTTTTCTTGGCTACAGCGGCGACAGTCATGTCCTGATATTCTTTTTCGAGCTTTTCGGCTTCATCAAATTTTTTCTTGTTACATGCTTTTTTCATTTCCCTGCGTTTTGCATTGATGGCCTTTCCATCATCTGTACCGTTCAGCTTGTTGTCTTTGACCAGCTTTTTTGAGGCTGTAAATCTGGCAAGACAGGCAGCTTTTTTAGCTTTTTTGGCGTCATCTGCTGCTTTTTTCTTGGCTACAGCGGCGACAGTCATGTCCTGATATTCTTTTTCGAGTTTTTCGGCCTCATCAAATTTTTTCTTGTTACATGCTTTTTTCATTTCCCTGCGTTTTGCATTGATGGCCTTGCCGTCATCTGTACCGTTCAGCTTGTTGTCTTTGGTCAGGCTTTTCGATGCGTTGAATCTGGCATAACAGGCTTTACGCCTGGCAACAGCCGATACGGCCATTTCACGAAGTTCCTTATCCAGCTTGTCAGCTTCCTCAAATTTTTTCTTGTTGCAGGCTTTTTTCATTTCTTTGCGTTTCGCATTAATGGCTTTGCCTTCTGCTGATTTGCCACCAATCTTATTGTCCTTGACGATGGTTTGGGACTTTTTGAACGCTGCTCTACAGTCTTTCTTGTTTGTATAGGGGGCTGCCAGAACCTGAGCTGAAAAAAGTAGGTATAGTGTTGAGAAAATAAGGAAATTTTTCATGGGGTAGATGACCGCCCTAAGTTATGAGCGAATACCGTTTGCATGTGCTCAGGAATAGAATTTATCCTTAAGTGTAAAGAATGAAATGTTATTGTGCAATTATATTTTTCAGATGATAATTTACCCCTTATACCAATTCACAAAATGGATCAGTGTTATCAAGTGAACGTTCTCCTGATTGGTCGGGCGTTCCAGCAAAACATAAGAGTCTTTCTTTTTGTGAACGAGTATTATCCTGCCTTCAAATAAAAGGCGGCCTCTTCAATTTCAAACAAATGCAGCAATATTTTGAGAGCTGCGCCCCGCTTGCCTGTCAGCTCAGGATCAAGGCTTAAAATCAGGCGGGCATCATCGCGGGCTATTTCCAGCAACATCTCATGTTCATCAGGGTTGGCAAGGGCGAAGGAGAGTGAACCGCTCTGGCGCGTCCCCAAAACTTCTCCCCCACCGCGAATTTTCAGGTCTTCTTCAGCGATACGAAAACCGTCTTCAGTTTCACGCATAATGGAGAGGCGTGACCCTGCGGTTTTGGACAGCGGGCCTTGATAAATCAGCAGACAGGTCGACTGGGCATTGCCGCGCCCGACACGTCCCCGTAGCTGGTGCAGTTGGGACAGGCCAAAGCGTTCTGCATGTTCGATCACCATGATAGAGGCATTGGGAACATTGACACCAACCTCAATCACGGTGGTGGCGACCAATATGGAAAGTGTACCGTCCTTAAAGGCATCCATGACAATGTCTTTTTCCTTAGGCTTCATCTTGCCATGCACCATGCCGACCTTGTCACCAAACTGGCTATAAAGACCTTCAAAGCGTTTTTCGGCAGCCTGGAGGTCGAGCTTTTCAGATTCGGAAACGAGAGGGCAAACCCAATAAATCTGGACACCTTTTTCTATCGCGCCACTAAGCCTTGTGATGATTTCATCTATATTGTCATTGCTTTTCAGGGCGGTCTGGACAGGGAGGCGGCCAGGGGGCTTTTCCTTAATGATGGAAATATCCATATCGCCATAATGGGTGAGTAACAGGGTGCGCGGAATGGGGGTCGCGGTCATGACCAGCATGTCAGCCACGCCCTTTTCCTGAAGCGCCAAACGCTGATGAACGCCAAAACGATGTTGTTCATCAATAATAACCAGCCCCAAATCCTTGAACTGGACATCCTTTTGAAACAGGGCATGTGTGCCAATCATAATGTCTATATCGCCGTCCATAAGCGCCATCAGCTTTGCGATACGTTTCCTGCCCTTGTCGCGGCCTGTGAGCAGCTCTATCCGCAGCCCCGTCACCTGCGCTATGTCTTCAAAGCTGATCATATGTTGCCGTGCCAACACTTCAGTGGGGGCCATGATGGCGCTTTGTGTACCAGATTCAATGGCTTTTGCCATCGCCAGCAGGGCAACAACCGTTTTGCCTGAGCCAACATCGCCTTGCAACAGACGCAGCATTTTACAGTCCTGCTCCATATCGGCAGCAATTTCATGAAGCACTTTTTTTTGGTCACCTGTCAGGTCAAACTCTAGGGCATCATAAATTTTTTGGCTAATCTTGCCAGTTCCCTTCAGGGGACGGCCATCAAGCAATTTCATTTTTTGACGTGTTAAAGACAGGGCAAGCTGGTGTGCCAGCAGTTCATCATAGGCAAGCCGCATCCGCGATTCGTGAAGTTGTAAGTCCTGACAGAGGTTTTGGTCGGGAAGTGCGGTCAAATGGATATTATGGAGCGCTTCATAAAAGGTCGGCCAGCCCTTTTGTTTCCGCATTGGCACATCCTGCCATTCTTCTATTCCTGTGGGGAGCTTGCCAAGGACCTGACGCATGGTCTTTTGCAGCATTTTGTTGTTAAGACCATAGGTGAGGGGGTAGATGGGTTCAAGGCTTGGGATTTCATCAAGTTTATCGGCCCTTACAATATAGTCAGGATGCAGCATTTGTACCCTATCAGAAAATTTCTCAATCTTGCCACTGACAAAGCGCATTTCACCAACAGGCAGCATTTCTTCCAGATAGCTTTGTTTGGCGGAAAAGAACACCAGTTCAATCTTGCTGCTCTCATCTTCACAAATGACGCGGTAGGGGGCTTTGCTGCGAAAGTTGGTGGGGGGCTGGTGGCGTAATATGGTGACTTCAAAGGTGGCTATCTGTCCTTCTTGCGCCTGGGCTATGGGCGGACGTGCGGAGCGGTCTGTCATGCCGCTGGGAAAATGCCACAACAAATGAATGATTTTGGGCGCGTCTCCTTGCGACGCACCAGGAAGGAGTGCCTTGAACCTGTCCTCAACCCGATTACCGATACCTTTGAGGGAGCGTAAATTGTCAAAGAGGGGATTTAGGATGGTTGGGCGCATAATGACTTCTTATTAAACGAGAACAGAGGGGACGCTCCAAAATATAAAATGAACAGACTTGACCCTTAATAATTAGCAAATACCACGTCTTTATTGTGTTTCTTGGCAGCATCAAATATTTGGTTCACCTCTTCAATATAATAATCTTCAGAGGCAAAGTCTTTGGTTTCTGGCGTAACTTTTAGAAACAGGGTTCTGGCTTCTTCTATGTTGGCTTTTTTGACGCTGTAAAAATAAGGCCAGTCATCAGACCTGGGGATCGGGATAAAGGTTTTGGAGATCTCGCCAATCACATCTGAGAGATGCGATAAAAGCTCATAAAACACCTTGCCCTCCTTATCATCCTGGCACATCATTTCATAAAGATAACCATAGAGGTAATAATGTTCCGCATCCTGGCTGATCTTGCCATTGATGATATCTTGCATATAGAGGCGAAAAAGCGAAGGGCTGATATCAAACCAGTCTGACTGTTCCTCGATATCGTCTTTATGCTTTTTTAGAAATGCCTCCAAAATATTTTGGTCTTGGCATCCCCATATTTTTTCAATATCTGAGACGTCAACAAGATAGATTGTTGTATTATAGCTCATGAAGTGCCTCCTAGACATAATAGTATGGTGAAATCGTTTGGGGTTTCTATAGCCTGAAAAATCATAAAAATAAAATGATTATGCAAAATAGTGAATATGTCCTCTGGACAAGGAAAACACTATGATGATAAAGGAAATGAGATTGATTGAATAAATCACGCAAAGAGTGTTTTGGTGTCTGAAATATCGTTTGGGGCACTTTATTTATAACCATACCAAGAGCTTAAGTATAATTATTTTTATTGGATCACGGGAAGATATGTCATATATCTATAGATAATTTAGTTTACGCTCATTTCTTTCGCAGGCCAGCATAAAGGAAAATTAGATGTCAGACATGACCACGGATACGCCAGAGACCGATTCAAAACCAAAATCAGTTGAGGAACATGCCCAAAGCTTGGGGGCTGAGCATAGTATCTGGTTTAAGCTGACCCCTTTTATGAAGGGTAGCGATCCTATGGGCACTGTCAATCGTCTTTTGAAAAAGATGAATGGTGTTGTTCCTATCAAAATGCGCGATGAAAAAATCTTTATGCTGGGCAAAGTAGAGCATTTTGACCGTATCTTTGTGAAAAAGGTTGACCAGTATCATAAATTCTTTAGTGGTCTTGAGCCTATTTTTGGTAAAAGCATGATTACGGTTGATGGCGCGCTTTGGCAAAATGTGCGGACGCCACAACAAAAATCCTTTCATCCTAAAGTCTATGCTGAATATATTCCTCATTTACAGGATGCGCTGAACAAGAAGGAAGATATGTGGGCTGAAAGAGCCAAATCAGGTGAATCCTTTGAGATGGTTGAGGAAACATGGACTCTGGCCTGTGACATGATTTCCAAAGCTTTGTTCAATCGTGAGTTCCCGATCAATGCTCATGCCGTCTATGGGGCGGTTAAGGCTTATACCAATGTTGGTAATCATAAAGAGCTGCGTTTGAAAAAAGAACATGATGGTTTGACAGAAGTGACCAGCGAAGAGGCTGCTGCCGGAGCGATTGAGGCCTGGCATACTGTTCCTGATGCGATCATTAATAGTGATCCTTGGGATGATCGTGAAAAGACTTTGCTGCAACTCTTTCAGGATTTGGAAGCTGACCCTGATAATCCAACCTATGATCATGAACAGGCTGTTGATGAGATGAAGCAATATCTCTGGGCTGGTACAGAGACAACAGCGCTGACAATGGCATGGTGTATCTATAACCTGACCCAACATCCTGATGCTTTGGCCAAAGTTCGTGCCGAGACAGAAGAAATTTTGGGCGACCGCACCACCCCGACCTGGGATGACCTGCTAAAGATGACCTTTACTCGTTCTGTGATTCAGGAAACGATGCGTATGTTCCCACCGGCATGGGGTCTTATCCGTGAGGCACAGGAAGAAGATGAGATTGATGGTCATAAAATTATGCCTGGTGACAAGGTTGTGGCCTGTTGTTACGCAGTGCATATGAATGAGGACTATTGGTCAGAACCTACAAAATTCAAGCCAGAGCGTTTTGCCAAGGAAAATATGAAAAAACGCGTCAAATATAGCTATATGCCTTTTGGTGCTGGTAAACGCGCCTGTATTGGTGGACAGCTTGCCATGATTGAAAATACCATGGCCTTGTCGCAGCTGATGCGCCGCTTTGAGCCAGAATATGTAGGGCCAAACCCTGTCCCATTCAACATCACAGTGACCCTGACCCCCAAAGGCGGTCTGCACTTTAAGTTGCATGAGCGTGAAAAGACCGCTTAAATCTACGAAGCGATCTGAGTTAAACCTACTGAGTTAAAAGAACCCTGACCTTTTTGGTTGGGGTTTTTTGTTTTACTTCAGTATGGGGTCTATTTTTCGTTTTACACATTATGTTGTTGGTGTCTTGAATGGTTCTTTACTTGGTATAAGAATGAACAGACTATTATTTATGATAAAAATAATTTCTAAACGAGGGAAACATGAGATGATGAAATTTTTGAGTATTACCCTGTTTATTTTTCCCTTTTTTCTGTTATTTGCACAAGGCAAAGAAGTCGGCAACAATTTGAGCCAATGGGAGCTTGTTCCTCAAATTGGTCATTTGACTGAAATCAATAAAGTTTCCTTTTCTCCTGATGGAAAATATTTTCTTTCTTCTACCGAGGCAGGCGTTAAATTATGGCGTAGTGGTAAAGGTGAGCTGATCCGCAATTTTGAGCATTCCAAGACTTTAGGAATAACGGCTTCTGCCCTGTCTTTAGATGGAAGCCAAGTTCTGACAAGCGGACAAAAAACGATAAAGTTATGGGATAGTAAAAGTGGCAGACTTGTGCGTGTTTTCTCTGATAAATCTGTAAAGGGTCTGTTCATAGAGGCTTTGGCTTTTTCTCCCAAGGGGCGTTATATCCTTTCCGCTGGGGAGAGGAATGTCTTGAAATTATGGAATCGTGAAACAGGCAAGTTGGTTAGGACTTTTAAGGGACATACTCAAACAATCCAAAGTCTGGCTTTTTCCCCTGATGGTCAGTTTATGGTATCTGGTGCAAGTGATGGATATAAGAGTAAGAAGGCCGCGCTGCATATATGGGAAGTGAAGACAGGCCTTTTGCTCCAGAAGATTGAAGGCCATAAGGATCAAATTTCATCTGTTGTCTTTTCTCCTGATGGCCGTACTGTCCTGTCTGGTTCTTGGGATAATACAGCGAAACTTTGGAATGTGATAAGCGGCAAATTTTTACGCTCTTTTGGTGATGTTGGAAAAGAGCATATTACAACGGTAACCTTTTCTGCCGACGGTAAACAGCTTGCTATTGGGGCAACAGACAAGAAAATAAAAATATATGATGTGGCATCTGGTAAGCTGATACGGTCTTTGGATCATCAGGATTATGTTTATTCTGTCGCCTTTTCTCCAGATAAGAAACATATCCTGTCAGGGTCTCATACAGGCATACTCAAATTTTGGAATCGTGCGACAGGTAAGCTGGTTTGGTCTCAAAAAGGAAATAACACTTTTATTTCCACGGTAGCCTTATGCCCTGACGGCAGCTGTCTTATCACGAGCTCATTTGATACTGTTTTGAGGGTATGGAATCCTCAAACAGGTAAGTTGATCCGCAGTCTCAAAAAGAAAGGCTGGGTCAGCGGTATTAGAGCTGTTGCCGTTTCAGCAGATGGGCAGAAAATTGTTGCTGGGACAGGCAGTGGGGGCTGGCGGTTGTGGAATCGAAAAACAGGTGGTTTACTGGCTCATACGCGTCAATACTGGACGGTTGGGACAACCCTCATTGCCTTTTCGCAGGATGGCCGACAGCTTCTTGCAGCAGGTAACTCTGGTGGTGGCTATGTGGTTCGCTTATGGGATATCAAGTCTCTATATCAGTTGCGAACCTATACTAAAAAATTTCCGCCAAGACCGCCTTTTTCTTTCGTCAATTCTCAAGACGTAGGGATGATTACAAGTATTGCCTTCTCGCCTAATGGTCGCATCATCATTTTAGGCAAGTCTAATGGGGAAATAGAGGCCTTGGATAAGGTGAGTAGCTCGGAAATATTTTCCGTTAAGGGTGCTAAAACAGCCGTGATCGGTTTAGCCTTTACGAAGGATGGGAAGCAGATCATATCACTGAACCGATCTCAAGAGACAAAAATTTGGGACAGTTCAACAGGTAAAGAGATTGCTGGAAATGCAGAAATGCCAGCTGGCTCTTATGGACGGCTAACGATACATCCTGGTAATGAATTTTTAACTACATACAATAAGGATAAAATTTTCATCCAGTCAAAAATAGGTCAAAAACGCATGATGACCATGAGAAATTTACCAAATAAGTCATGGTATAGTTATACATCAGATGGATCTTATGTTGCCTCTGCCGATGCTCACAGCTATTTACGATTGGTTGAAAAAAATGGGTATGGCATACGCCCTGTTGATGAAAGCTGGCGCAAAAAGTTTTTGCGCCCTGATGGACTTAAGGTTCTGGCGGGTCAAAAATAGTAATTTATGATGATTGGGACTAGGAAAGCAATATAATGACCGATAACTGTAATCCATTTTCAGGGCAGCAACTGCAAAATTCAAAATTTGTAAAGGCGGATATGGCGCAGAGCCGTTTTGAGGGGTGTAATTTGGCAGGGGCTTGGTTTTATGCGGTGATGACTAAAGTAACTTTTACAGACACAAACCTTGAAGCTGCTAAATTTGATGATGTCAATTTGAAGGAAGCAAGCTTCAGTAATGTCAATCTGTCAGTCGCCAAGTTTGAAAATGTAAATTTATCAGACACTGTTTTCGTGAATATAAATTTGTCTGGCTGTTCAATCAGCGATGCAAATCTTGAGGGTATGACAATTGATGGTGTTTTGGTCAGCGACCTGTTTGCCGCCTATCATAAAAAGGGTTCATGATCGTTTATTTAACGTCACCTTCCATAACTTTCGCAACAGCGCCAGGCAGTTGTTTATAGTGTGAAATCAGTCTGTCAGCCCCAAGCTCTCTCACAGGAATATCACTATAACCAAAGGTGACGGCAATGGAAGGGATCTTGGCATTGATGGCGGTGTTGATGTCGGTGGGGCTGTCACCAATCATGATGGCCTTGGCATGAGTACCGCCTGCCTTTTCAATGGTTTGCAACAGGTGACCAGGATCAGGCTTATAAACCTCAAAACTGTCACGTCCTGCAATAAATTTAAACATATGGGACAAGCCAAGGTCTCCAATCAGTTGCACAGCCATATCTTCCGTTTTGTTGGTGCAGATTGCCAAAATGGCGCCTTGTGCCTTAAGCTGCTGCAAGGATTCGGTCATCCCCTCAAACGGCTTGCTGTCCACGGCAATATTATCCCTGTAATGGGCAATAAATTTGTCAAACAGCTCATCCGCTTTGTGGTCACTGGGCACATTATGAAATTTCAAGCCCTCACGGATCATATTGCGCGCCCCCAAGGAAATTTGCGGGCGGATCAGTTTTTCAGGGACGTCTCCCAGCCCCTCCAGTGACATGACGAAATTAAGGGCATTTATCAGGTCTGGTGCGGTGTCAACTAATGTACCGTCAAGGTCGAAAATGAGGGAAAAGTCAGAGAGCATATTTAGTCCTGTTTTGGAGCTTAAGGCTGTAAGTGTTTTGTTGGATATTCGCATTTTAGAATATTCAATAAGAGAGGATGTAAAAAACATCCAGGATAACTGGCTTAAAGCTTTCTAAATCCTGACAAAACTGGTAAGCCCTGATGAAAGCATTTTAGACTGTTTATGGTGTTGTCGCGATAATAGCAATTACCTAGATACTAAATCACAAAAGAATGACGCTTATATTTATTGGGAACGTCCTCTTGTCAGGATTAGGGGTCGCCTTGAAAAAGAGGTGTCCGTTTTGCGAGCCAGTAATTAAGTCAAGTATTCGAATAGTTCAGGAGCAAACTGTATGTCTCAGGCAACCAAGAGCCGTAATGACACTCAAGCCACTACATCCCTTATTTCCGAAAGCGATGAAAAAGTCGTAGCGATTTGGCGGGGAAAATTGCGGGACTATCGAGAGCGCCTGAAGGAAGACCCACAGTTTAACCCAATCAAACAGTTGGCATTTAATATCTCCCGTGACCTTGAAAATGGTGCATTAAGCCGTGAAAAATTGGCATCTATTGGTAAGCATCTTTGTGATTTAGGTTTATTGCACCGTGCGCAAAGAACCCGTAATTTTATGGGCAATCTCAATATTCCTGAAAAGGAAGAGCGTCTAAAATCCGTGTTTCGGGCGCACAGCATGAAAGATGGCAAGCCTGTCAGTTTTAAAGAATTTTGTGCCATTTGGGAAAAGCCTATTCATGGTATTGTTTATACCGCCCATCCTACTTTTGTGATGTCTGTTGAGTTGCGCAAAATGCTGGTTTCCCTGATTGAAGAGGGAAATGACAAGGCTGACCTGCTGGAAGCCCTGACCAACATCAATCACCGTCCTGATGAAGATATTACTTTGCAATATGAGCATGATCAGGTGCAGGATGCTATTTTCCATGCCCGTTGCGCTGCCCTTCGTTTCATTCATATTATTTTGGAAGTGGCAAAAGAGCTTTATCCTGATGACTGGTGGAAAGTTAATCCATCTTTGGTGCGGATCTATAGCTGGGTAGGGTATGACCTTGATGGCCGTACAGATATTCGCTGGTTTGACAGCTTTCGTTTTCGTCTCAAAGAAAAGCTATTGCAGATTTCTGTTTATCAGGATGTTCTGAAGGATGTTAAAAAGCAGCTTTCAGGCAAAACCACTATCATTGATAAGTTGGCAGATGTTCTGGAAAAAGAGCAAGAAGAAGTGCTGGAAATCAGTAAGTTGTTTGCAGGAGATCTGGAGAACCCAGAGGTTTTGTCCGAAGCCGCCAATGCCCTGACGTCCCGCACACCGCATTCTGAAAATGGTTATGTCAAGGATGCCATTGCCCTGTTGAACAAGGAACTGGAAAAGAATGGGGACGATGATACCCGTTTTATTCTGGCAAAATTGCGCTCCCATTTCTCTTCGCGCGGTATGAGTACCGCCCATATCCATATCCGTATCAACGCCATGCAATTGCATAATGCCATACGCGGCCTTGTTGATCTTGAGGGTGAGGCGCTTGACCTTAACTCTCATGTTCTGCTCAACCGTTTAGAAAATATGATCCTTGATCTGGATAAGGACAAGGTGCAAAAAGTGAATTTTGCCTCTGTCGCTTTGGAGCGGACAACAGCTATTCGTCAGTTTATGATTATCGCGCAAATTCTGAAACATATTGATGGTGACAGCCCTATCAGGATGCTGATTGCAGAATGTGAACATGCCTTTACGGTGTTGTCAGCGGTTTATTTTGCCAAGCTGTTCGGGGTTTCTGAAAAAATAGATATTTCGCCCTTGTTTGAAACGGAAGAGGCTCTTGAAAATGGCGTGGAAGTGATCCGCTCCTTATTGAAACTGGAGGCTTATCAGGAGCAGGTTACCTTGAGAAAACGGCTCTGTATCCAGACAGGTTTTTCTGATGCTGGCCGTTTCATTGGTCAAATCCCGGCAGCGCTCTCTATTGAACGGCTTCAGGCCAAGCTGGCCCGGGTGATGGGGGAGGCTGATCTTCACCATATTGATCTATTGATTTTTGATACCCACGGCGAATCTATGGGGCGTGGTTCTCATCCTGCCTCTCTGAAGGACAGGTTTAACTATACCCTGTCGCCTTATGTCCGTAAAACTTTTGCTGACCAGAATATTACCTTGCTGCATGAAGTCAGTTTTCAGGGTGGGGATGGCTATATTCTGTTTGGGTCTTCCAAGCTGGCTTTTGCGACCTTATCTGAAATGTTGCTGACTGATCTGGAGCAAAGAGGCAAGCCTGTGCAGGATTTGCTTTATGAAGATATTGATTTTAGCATGGATTATTTTAAGCGGATCAAGCACTATCAGATTGAGATGTTTGAAAACCCTAATTACAGCACAGCCCTGAGCAGTTTCAGTACCAATTTATTGTCTCCTTCTGGCTCGCGTAAATCGAAGCGTCAGTTTGATGGCGGCGGTGACAGCCGTACAGCACCTGCTGAAATGCGGGCCATTCCCCATAATGCGATTTTGCAGCAGATGGGCTATCTGATTAATATTGTCAGTGGCATTGGTGAGGCCGTTCGTTATGAACGCGAACGCTTTGCCGATATATGCCGTGGTTCTGACCGGGCAAGATGTCTTATGTCTATGGTGGGACATGCCTATAAACTGTCAGGCATTAAAACTTTGGTGGCCTATGCCAGCCTGTTTGATGATGCCTTTTGGGTGACCCGTCCGATTGACAATATGGAAGCCAAGATCAAGGGGCCTTGCCTCTATCTGGCAGACCTTTTGCGCGGGGATGACCGTCATGACGGCCTGATGCATCTGGCAACCTATTTGCGTGAAGATGATGTGCATCTGCAAGATGCCTTCAGGAAGCTTGATGTTTTTGATGACCTGAGGCTCGAAGAGGGGGAGCATACCAATAGCCGCGCTGTATGGTTGGAGCAGCTGGATTTGATCCATGCGCTTAGAATCGCGCTTATCCAGCATATCTATCTGAAGGCGGCGAAAGTGCCGCAATTTTCATCCAGCGATGATATTACCCATAAAAATGTGATGAAGCTGATCTTGTCGCTTTATATTGATCAGGCGGTGGCCTTGATGCGTGAAGCCTATCCGTTAAAAGCCCCCCAGGTTTCTGATTATTCAATGGCGGAAAAAGCCGATTATATCAGTCAGGACGAGGGCAACTATGCCACAATCAACCACAAGCTGATTGAACCGATTGAGGAATCCTATCAGATTATTCAGGATTTAGGGATTGGTGTCTCCCATTTCTATGGGGCGCATGGCTAGAAATGCCTCTTTTAACTGTTTGTTATCTTTAATTTGCGAAAAGCTATAGGATATAAAAGATGAGGCATAGGGCAGGGGATCAAATCTTGCCTTGGTCTTCTTAATAATATTTTTTTCATTATTAACAGTGATTTAGACTTTATTTGCCCTATCATTGCCAGGAAGGTAGGGTAAGGTCAATTGAAGAGGCTGATTGTTGTCATTGGAATATAGTGATTCAAAATTTCTGGAGTTTTGAAGGTTGATGCAGAAAAGATATCTATTTAGGAGTAAAATTGCGCTCAAGACCTTTTTTGCGCGTTTTTCTGCGGCAATAGCCATAATACTGGCTCTGATGGCTGGTAATAGCTCGTTGGCGCTGGCTGATAAAATTGAAACCAAGGCCAAATATATTTATTTGATTGATGCTGACACAAATTCTGTTCTGCTGGCTAAGAATTCCAATAAAAAATTTGCCCCTGCCAGTATGAGCAAACTGATGACGCTGGAGCTTTTATTCCAGACCCTTAAATCTGGCACAATCTCTCTTGATGAAGAATTTCTGGTCAGTAATCATGCCTGGCGGACAGGTGGTGCCCCTTCAGGTGCTGTTTCAATGTTGTTGCCACCTAAATCATTTGTCAAAATATCTGATCTGATCAAGGGTGTTGCCATTCATTCGGCCAATGACGCTGCGATTGTGATTGCGGAAGGGCTTGCCCCAACTGAGGAGGCTTTTGCCAACAGGCTGAACAAAAGAGCCAAAGAGCTTGGCATGACCCGCTCCCATTTTGTAAATGCAACAGGCTTTGATCATAAAGACCAATATATGACCGCACGGGACTTGGCACGCTTGTCCCTTCATTTAATAAAAGAATATCCACAATATTATCATTTCTTTTCTATGCGAAAATTTAAGCATCGGAAACGTACCTATTATAACAGAAACCCTCTGAATGGTCTGTTTGGCGGGGACGGTCTCAAGACGGGATCCAATAAGAAATATGGTCATGGTCTGGTGGCCTCAAAAGTGAGTGGCCGCAGGCGTCTAATCCTCGTATTGCATGGCATGAAATCGAACAAAAGAAGACGCAAGAATTTTTATGGAAAACTGGCACGAAATAAGGAAGCCAAGGCAGTTATGCGTTGGGGTTTTAGGAATTTCAAGTCTTATAAAGTTTTTGAGCAGAACCAGACTGTTGGGGAAGCACGGATTTTGGGGGGCACTAAAATGTATATGCCGCTTGCCGCCAAAAACTGGGATGAGGTCAGGGTCTTGTTGCCACGCGGCAGCAAGCAAAAGAAGGTGAAGGTTTCGATTGTCTATAAGGGACCACTGAGAACGCCTATTCACCAGGGCGAACAGGTGGCTTACCTTAAGGTCAAGGCCAAGGGGACATCCACATCCATGATACCGCTTTATGCTACAGAGACAGTCACAGCAGCAAGTCCCGCATGGCGCGGCTTTGATACCCTGCTCTTCAGGGGCTTTGGCTGGTTGTTTTAGGCAGAGAACAAAATTTTAGATCGAATGAAAGAGTGAGGCCAGATGGCAAGAGGGCAGTTTATAACCTTTGAGGGTGGCGATGGCTGCGGAAAATCAACCCAAGTTGACATGCTTGCCCAGCGCCTGAATTTGGCAGGGAGAGAAACCGTTTTAACGCGTGAGCCAGGCGGAACGCAGCGTGCTGAAACGATCAGAACCCTTCTGCTAGAAGGTAAGGCGCGGGAATTGGGGAACTTTGCTGAAACGCTGTTATTTTCATTGGCGCGCGAAGATCATATTGAAAAATTAATAGCCCCGTCACTCGCTGAAGGCGACTGGGTTATTTGTGACCGTTTTATTGATTCAACCAGAGCTTATCAGGGCGCGGGCGGCGGTGTTGATGCCAACCTTTTGAACGCTTTGGAGCGAGTTGTCGTGGGACAATATAGGCCAGATTTGACGATTATTCTGGATGTTACGCCTGAAGAGGGGATGGAACGCGCCAGACTACGTATGGAAGATGAAGGCGAAGACGTGCCTGACCGTTTTGAGGCTGAAGAAATTGCCTTTCATCACAAATTGCGCGACAGCTATCTTGAAATTGCGAAAAATGAGCCTGAACGGTGTGTTGTGGTGGATGGTATGCGGCCTGTAGGTGACATTCATCAGGAAATATGGAATCATGTAACAGCACGTCTTTAGACTATCTGGATAATTGCCTGTAAAAGAGTAAATGAGTGGCGAAAAAAGTAATAGATTTGAGCCTGACCGCAGGCACATTAGAAGGTTTCTTGCCACCGCGCGAAAATCCTGTCCTGATCGGTCATCAAAAGGCACAAAATACGCTGGTTGCCAGTTTTAGAAGTCATCATTTTCCCCATGCCTGGTTGCTCAGTGGCGCAGAGGGCATTGGTAAGGCGACGCTGGCTTATCATTTTGTCCGCAATGTTTTTGCCCATAACCTTGAGCAATGTGAAGCTGATAACCAGCTCATTCCCCTTGATAAATCTGATCCCGTCTTTGCCCAGATTGCCAGCTTTTCCCATCCTGATTTTTTGGTGCTGCAACGTATCCGCAATCCAAAGAGCAAAGCCTTTTACAGTGTGATCCGTGTTGATGATATTCGGCAGCTAAATAAATTTTTTGGCTTTACCAGTGGTGGCGGTGGCTGGCGATTTGTGATTGTTGATTTAGCAGATGAGATGAATAATAATGCGGCCAATGCCCTGTTAAAAATATTGGAAGAGCCGCCTGAAAAGTCTGTGTTTTTCCTGATTTCTTCTGCCCCCAACACATTGCCAACCACAATCCAGTCTCGTTGCCGTAAACTTCGCCTGTTTCCGCTGGGTGATGAGGATTTGGGCAAGGCGGTTAAATCTGCTTTTGACCATTCTTTAGCACATAAAGTACCTGAAGACGAGACCCTGAACTATGCCTTGCAAAAGGCGCAGGGCAGCGTGCGATCAGCCCTGTCTTATGCCGTCGGAAATGGTCTGGCTCTGGACAAGCAGCTTGGTACATTACTGGCCCGGCTTCCTGATCTGGACTATAGCCTTGTGCATGGCTTGGCAGACCGTGTTTCCCTGAAGGGGGCAGAAGGGGATTTTCAGACCGTGCATGAACTTGTCAGTAGCTGGATGGCGCGTCAGATACGCACGACTGTGAGCGGTAAGATTAACGAAACCCATTCCCGCCTGTTTCCCCATACATCAATCCAGCCCTGGGCAATGCTTTGGCAATCCATTCATCAAAAAAAGGCTGACTGCCTGCTCCTAAATCTTGATAAACGCACCCATATCATTAATATGTTCTTTGAAATACAGGAGCAGGCCAAAGATGCCATAGGGCGTTGAGTGTCAGCCCCCTTAAGATGCTATGAAACAGCAAAGGAAGTGCGCCCCATGTTTAGAATTATTTTGATTGTTCTCAGTTTTATGGTGTTGATGACAGCTTCTTTTGGCGTGATGGTTCGGCCAGCACTGGCTTTGAGTTGTGCGAGAATTGAAAGTTATCAGGTTACAAATTCAGCGATCATATACCGTATTAATGGTTATGTCAGGGAAGACAGGGCGCTGAAGAAACAGATTGAGCTTGTCGGGGTAGACAGAGGCAGTTTCAAAACGCATCCTGGCAAAATCTTGCGTTGGCAGGCCTGCGTTAATCCCTATGCCAGCGACAAAAAACATGCCTTTTATCGCGGCAAAGTGATTGAGGGTGTGGCAGGGGCAACGTTTCGTAGAAAACAGGGGCCATGGTTTACGGATGGTCATGTATTGCTGCTCAAGGGCAAAATAATAGGCAAGGCTGGACAGGAAAAGCGAGATCTTGGGGGTGGTTATTACGCTTTGGGCGGGAAGACCTTCTTTCAGGAAATTGAAGTGCGCGATCAGTTGGTCAAAATTCCTGGTCAGGGTTATGCTATCAGCAAGACCATGGTTTATTTTCGTGGCAAACCTTCTCAATATCAATATGATCCAAAAACCTTTCAGGTCATTAACTGGGGGTATCTGCGTGATAAAAATGGCATTTATTGTCAGCGCACAGGTAAATTAGCTGGCGCTGACCCTGCGACCTTTACGGTTCAGACTAAAAAGGCAGATCTGGCTGCCGACAAGAACCATTTTTATTATGAGTGCCGCCTTGTTGAAAGTGGGGAGGGGCGTTATATGGATGTGTTTGATCATGGTTTCTTACGTGACAGTGAGCATGTCTATTTTATGGGAAAGCGTGTCGCTGGTCTGGATGCGGCTTCATTCGTACTTCACTTTCAGGGCGGAAAGTATATTCAGGATAAAAATGGGGCTTATTATATTCAGAGGAAGAACTTTAGGGATGGCAGCATTGTCTATAAAAAGATAGCAGGGGCTGATTTGGCAACCTTTCAGGCCACAGCGCGTAACAAGGCCGAAGACCTGTATAATCTCTATCAAAAAGACAAACGCACAGGTGAAAACTGGGATGGTCTTAAAAAAAATCCCAATAGCTTCTTTCGCGTGCCCCGCAAGCGTCTTTACAGGCTTTCAATCCCCGTTCCTTTTGCCCAAAATTTTTAGGCAATGTTTGAGTTGTAATACCGGTTCTCATAAGGGATCTTGCTTTCTGAGTGAAGACAATCCTTAGGCTGGTGCAGCATAGCAGCTTGGCATAAGAGTCGCGCCTTATGAGATTTAGTATAAGGTGGCGCATAGCGTAAGGGATGACTATGAATATGAAGACTGTTTTTTTGGGAGTTTTGCTTCTGACCCTGAGCGTTTATGTGATGATGGTGGCTTGGTCTTTGCCATATATTTCGAGGCAGGCTGATAATTTGCCTGTGTTTGACCTGCGTTTGCTGGGCTACTCTTTTGAGGAGGCTAAAGCATTCCTGACAGCCCTTAAGTCAGGTGGAAAGGCTTTCTATCTTTCTGTCCAGCACTGGCTGGATACAGCTTTTCCCTTTTTGTTTGCATTGAGTGTAGGATTTTCCTTATTCCTACTTTTGTCAGGCATAGCTGAAAAATGGCGACTTACCTTGTCCTTTCTGGGTGTGCCTGGCATGATTTTTGACTATCTGGAAAATGGCGCGGTGGGAGGTTTGTTACGGGCAGGGGCAGACAATATTACGCCTGAAATGGTTGCCGAGGCCAGTTTTTATTCCCAGATGAAAGCTCTTTTTGTCACGATTGCGCTGACAATGATCTTGGTTTTGGTGCTGATGAGGTTTATAAAGTCTCGCCGTTCCTGATGCAGGGATGAAACAATGGTGGGCGAACATAAATTTTAGCTGACGATATATCATGTCCTGTGCTACTCCATGCCTAATCATTTATAAATATTATACCCGTTTACGACAGGAATCAGTGTTATTAAGTGAATGTTCGCCCGATTGGCGCAGCGTTCCTGCACATGATAAAAGCCCTTTTTGTAAGCGTGTATCTGAAGCTGAAAAGTGCTGCCATGACAGATAAAACACCATTTTATATCACCACTGCCATTTCCTACCCAAATGGTGCGCCCCATATTGGTCATGCCTATGAGGTGATTGCCACCGATGCCCTGGCGCGGTTTAAGCGTCATGACGGCTTTGATGTTTTTTTTCTCACGGGCACAGATGAACATGGTCAAAAAATGCAGCAGACCGCCGAAAAGCTGGGCATTAGCACCGAGCAATTGGTGAGTGACAATGTTGCCAAATTTCAGGAAATGGTGGAGGGGCTGAACTGCTCCAATGATGACTTTATCCGCACCACGGAAGACCGTCACAAAAAGGCGGCGCAGGCCATGTGGCAAAAGATGGTTGATAGCGGTGACATCTATACTGATAAATATGCGGGCTGGTATTCTGTGCGCGATGAGGCCTTTTATACCGAGGCTGACTTGGCGCAAAATGACGATGGACAAAAGGTTGCGCGCGAAACAGGTACGCCTGTGGAATGGGTAGAAGAAGATAGTTATTTCTTTAAACTGTCTGCTTATGAAGATAAAATTCTTGCGCTTTACGAAGACCAGCCTGACTTTATTGGCCCTTCTAGCCGTATGAACGAGGTGCGTAACTTTGTTAAAGGCGGCCTGAATGATTTGTCTGTATCGCGCACCAGCTTTGACTGGGGCATTACCGTGCCAGGCACGGGCGAAGGTGATAGCAAAAAGCATGTGATGTATGTCTGGGTTGATGCCCTGACCAACTATCTGACCGCTATTGGTTATCCTGATGAAGGCAGCGAAAATTTTAAAAAATTCTGGCCAGCGGATGTCCATATTATTGGCAAGGATATTTTACGTTTTCATGCCATTTACTGGCCTGCCTTTTTGATGTCTGCCAACTTGCCGTTGCCAAAACGCATTTTTGGGCATGGTTTTTTGCTGCATAACGGCAACAAGATTTCCAAGTCAGATGCCGCCAGTACCAAGGAAGTGTTGACCCCATTGGGCATGGTGGAAGAATATGGTCTTGACCCGTTCCGCTTTTTCTTTTTGCGGGAAGTTTCTTTTGGCCGTGACGGCAATTACTCCCACGAAACCATTGTCAGCCGTATTAATGCCGATCTTGCCAACGATCTGGGTAATCTGGCGCAGCGTTCGCTTTCTATGATCAACAAAAATTGCGGCGGCGTTGTCCCTGAATATGGTGACTTTACAGCTGAGGACAAGGCCATTTTGGCGATGGTCGAAGCCGCACTTGTGCCTGCCCGCAAGGCAATGGACGAACAAGCCATTCACAAGGCCTTGGAGGAAATTTGGTCTGTAGTGACAGAGGCCAACCGCTATTTTACAGCCGCCGAGCCTTGGACATTGAAAAAAACTGACCCTGCCCGTCAGGCCACCATTTTGTTTGTCACCGCTGAGGTGATCCGCCAACTTGCCATTCTGGCACAGCCCTTCATCCCAGGCTCTGCCGCCAAACTTCTTGACCTGCTGGTTGTCTCTGAAGATGCCCGCGAATTTACAAGTTTGGGTGAAGCGGGCAGGCTGGTGAGCGGCGTAGAATTGCCAAAGCCTGAAGCCGTGTTTCCAAGATATGTTGAAGCCACATAGTGGCTTTTATCTTTTCCTGGAACGAATAATGATCGTATTTTTAGGCAGTTTTAATTTCCTGCTAACGGTCTTGGGGTATGTTTTGATTACACCGAGTGTAAAGTCACGGAAAGAACGAATCCACAAAACATTACTTTTAAAGGGATCTGGATCAAGCTGTTCCGCTGCACTCATGACCGATTCTGTGGCTGGAGGGTATAGTTTTTTGACGCAACCGACACTGCGTATGACACCATCTGGCTCAATTGGACACCATAATTTTTTATCCATTAAGGCAGCCATGGCAACGCCTCCAGAAA
>JAUTBZ010024674.1:0-16853 GCA_032361785.1 Lepetodrilus galriftensis
TAATCCCCTTATCTGATAAGGAAAGACCGGCGGCCCATAGGGGTGCTTGAGACTCCTCTCCGCGAAGCTTATAGTAATCATGAACACTAGGAAGGAGCCAAAGCTCCACCTTTTTCCACTCCTTAATTCCGAGTTTTTTCTGAAGCTTAGCAGTAGAATCTTCCAGTATTTCCTCAAGCACATCAAAGGTATTTTCAAAACGCTTAGGCGCATGAATCTCCGCGACAGAGGTTTGCCGGACGATCATCTCTTCAGCCCAAGAGCTTGATGAAATCAAAACCAAAAAAACGAATAAAGTCCCCATTATCATTTTAATTTTTCGCATCTCGACTCCTCTTTAATGATGTTAAGCACTCTTGGAGACAAAAGAAGCAAACTTTGGAAAAGCTACACCAATCATATATGACTTGACAGTCACAACGCAGCTAGCTACATACAAAAGCACACATGTAGGTTTTCACCCACCACACGGAGAAAGAATGTCACGCTCTTTATATCTCATCATCTTTTCAATTTCATGTTTGCACGTCGCATGCGGCCCCCTCGGAAGTGCGGAGGACCTTAGGGAAATCGTAACTAACGATGAACCAACCCATCCCTCTTCCTCAACTCCCGCCTCAAGACCAGGAGAGGGAGCTTTTGGCCGGTTTAGTTATTCCGTTCTCGAGGCCGAACCAGCCCAGAAACAAGAATTCGACATCGCGTTTAGGCGAGTTACTGGCACTGAAGTTGGGCGTAAACTGCTTCAGGAATCGGCTCGTAATATGAACTTCACTTATCGCTTTGGAGAACGGCACGGGTATCGAGATGGTTCGCGCAGCGAAATCGATATTGATACTAATCAATTCGCGTTTACTTACCTCCCGCTGGATGCGGTTATTTTTCATGAAATTCTGCATGAACTTCATGAGCGTAGAAATGGCGGATCTTTTATTGATCGTAAAAATAGGACGAGCCCAGGAAACGAGCGAAGAGGCGTAGATGAAGAAGCGTATACGATTGGGTTCTCTTTTGATGCGAATCACGATGGACGAATTTCTCCTTCTGGGCTTATCACTGGAGAGGGTCTAGATTATCTCAACGAGAATCGCTATCGCCAAGAAATCCTTAACCAGGATCCCTCGGCTCGAAATACTCATATCCTTCGAGACAGACATTAAAGTTAAGGTTTATAATATACATCATAAGCCCCTTTAATCTTAGGCAAATGAGTTCGCACAAGTGAACGTGCTCTTGAAGGTGCACTCGAACCGTAGGTTCCTCTCAACACCGTCCTAAGATGTGTTTCGATATCATTCAAGGACATTTCAGGATTGCTTCCTCCAAGACGATACACACGTTGGGCAATCTTCGGTCCTGAATTATAACCGATATACATAAGGTAAATATTGCCTCCTACGAGTTTACGAAGCTTATCCACATATAACCCGCCTGCGAGAATCGCCTTTGTGGGGTTAAAACGTGCATCCGTCAATTCACATGGAAAAGAGGACCGATAACGCTCCAAGTCCTCTCGGACTCCAGTTTCCATCCCACGTTGCATACTTCGGGGAATTGAACATCTTCCTCCAAGGCATTGACAGCGATACACTGTTCCTCGACCAAATACTTTCCGGAAAGGCATCGCTTTTGCCGTTCCTGTACAAAATTGCATGAGACCGCTGCACCCTGTCGCGCTCACGGCGTATTGACGTCCTCCTGATTCAACCCACATAAACGCTTTGATATAGGCAAACTTCGCAGCATCTCCATCAGCGGCGCTTTCGATATAGGGGTCCCATCTGTCCATCATTGGAGAATGGCCAGAAGGTTTTGGGGGCACGAAAATGTCTCCTTTTGACCGGTCAAAGATTTTACTCAGCTCTGCTTTTGATACTCCTTCCACGATTATGGGTTCCACATAGAACTTTCGATAAAGACCAATTACGGAATCCACACTCTCCATCACCGCACTTCCATCAGCAAGGTTTGCGACTCTTTCTACCCACGGTCGAAGCGAAAAGTAGCCACGAACCAAGGTGGGTTGGATGAAAAAAGGAACAAATATTGCCGTCAAAAGTAATGAGAAAAAGAAGCCTCCTACAAAGCGTGCAAGAGGAAAATGTTCTGTGGTCTTTTTAAAGAACGCGATACTCTTCGTTACGCCACGTTCCAAAAGTAGGTTAATTTGGCGTCTCGGATTTTGAATAATACGGTAGATTAAAAAATGAAGCGGGATAAAAACGAGAATTCTAATCCACATAGAATGAATGGGGCTCACCGAATTGACTTTTTTCCATAGTTCTTCGGTGGTCTCAAACCCGAACTCCATGGCGACGGCGAGGGTGATGAGGTAAAAGGCAAGGGAGGCGATCATAAAGGGGAGCGCGGCGACCACGAGATAGCTCACTAAGATATCGTAAATTCCCTTTAAAACTCGAAAAATGGATTTTAGGACTTTCATATTCTTGTGAACCTTCTGCAATCTTTGACTTTAAGAACGTAACACAAGCTAAAAAGGCCTATTTTTTATATCGTTTCGGAATAACTCAAAAGGAGACCTGATATTGTAACGATTGCGAAGCAGGGAGATTAAGCACAGCATTAGGCAAGTCTGATGTCCAATCATAGACCCACAAGAAATAACCGCCCAACGAAAAAAGCCCTGCTCCACTAAGAAGTAAAGGGATTGATGGGATCTTCGGATCAGCCTTAGCCAAACCATAAACCCCCACAATTCCCATGAATACAGAAAATCCGATAGTGGTCCACAAGACAACGTTTACACCGTTAGAGGGGCCAATGTTCACAAGACTTAGTCTATTAGCGCTTGACTCACTTGGCTCACTTGGCTCGTCTATTTCTGTTTCTACGGGTTCTTCTCTGATCACTGGTGATTTTTTTTCAGTAAAAACTTCATCAATTTTTACGAGCTGTACTTCCTCTTCCAATTTTTGAGCTGAATTTATAGAAAGGGTCAATGTTTGGTTATTATATCCGTCTAATTCGAGATCAAACTTATGCTCTCCGGGTCCTACTGGAATTTTCAAAGGCGATGTACCTAAGCTCTTCGAGGTTTCTGAACGAAGGAAGATCGTGGCTCCACTTGGCTTAGTCCGGATCAAGATAGATGCTTGAACGGTTTGTTCTAATCTTCGAAGGTTTTCAACCTTCTTCTTTACCCGACCTGCATATTTACTATGAGGATCCTCAGTGAGAAACATCTCTAAAAAATGCCTAGCCTGTTGAAAATTTGCCAAGTTCTCATAGGTAATACCTATTCGATACATGACACGGGGATCTTTGGTTAGACGATAAGCGATTCGATACTGTCTCAACGCTCTTAAAAAATCCCCTGAATCGTAGGCAGTATTACCTTCTCCAATCGCTTCAATCGCGTCGGATTTTGGATCTGCTTGTACAGTAAGGGGAAGATAAAGAAGAAGGAAAGCAGTGATAAGTGGAAGAAGACGTTTCATAGCTTTGGTTTATCTTTGATTTGCGTGGGAATCAACCATCGGTTCTATAAACATAAGTTTAGAATCCACTAATGGACACGAATGTCTTTTACAATGTCGAGTTCGCCATGTTGACCCAACCATTCTTTTCCCTTTCCGTTGCGTTTTACACGCCACAGATCGATATGCTTTTTAGCGAGACTAAAATCCACAACATTGGGATTGGTTCCCATGAAAATGATATCGTTACCCTTGGGAGACAATAGCGCTTTTGAAACATAGGGATTACAATTCTTTACAGAGACTTTCTTTTCTGTGTTGTCATAACAATCATCGGAGTTAAACCCACCAGCATTGACGGAAAATGCAACCTTTACCTCTTTTGAAGTGGGAGATAATTCAATCACGCCAGAATCAGGAACGTTCTGATCTTTGCAATTCCGCTCGGCTGCCAAGTATAATTTATCGTCAGGACCAAAATGAAGCGAGCGACCAAGGGTATAATAATACTCCGAAACTCCGTTAGTTAACTCGCAACCAGTTTTGGTGGGATTACCTTGAGTTTGTTGACCTGGAAGTCCCAACTTCACCTGTCGAGGAACGCACACGGCCTTGTCTACTTGATCCTCTGCCGGAATATCGCAGGTGTGAATAGGCCCACAAGTATCGTCGGCCGAGCATGCTGCTCCAAGATTATCAAGTTTTGAAAGATCGAAAAAATGCACCGCAACTTCGATTGCCGAACACCTTTTCTTGAATCCACAAATCTGCCCAGGCCCTTGAGTACATTGACTATCGTTATCACAAGAGTTGTAATTTAAAGGAGCAGATTGGGTTAACACGGCCATGACTTTTCCGTCCTTAGTGATGTCAGTAGGAATATTTGAACCAAAGTATGAACCTGCAGATTCCTGATAGTTAGAGGAATCAATAGTGTAGGTTTCTTCATCTGCGTTTCCGAAGTTTCCAACCACCACATCTAACGAGTTAAGCGTGGGCTTAAACACCACTTTCTTTTTAGAGTTCGGCTCAACAAACCACGTTCCTATCGTTCCCGTTGACGTGCCAATGGTTCCAATTTCTTTTTCACTTCCATCTGAAAGGTTCGTATAATAGGCTTTGGTCTCACCACCAGTACCTTTGGTGTAACTTACGATGTTATCACGAACGACGATTCCCCTCACGCTTAGCTGTAAAACTTTGGGAGTACCTTCAGCTACGAGGTCCTTTACTTTTAACGTTTTTAAGTCAAAAGCTGGACCGTTTTGGGTTACAAATAAGAAGGTTTTCGTATCGCCCGATAGCCAACAACCCAATGCACAACTTATGTTTTCGGGATTAACTTTCGTTTCTTTCTTGGTTTTTGTGTCAAAAGCAAACAGATTCTTAATGCGGCTACTTTCAAGGATATAGGAGACCACATAATCTTCATCTTCCACGCTATTGTTGTTTGATGACATATCATCAGACCCCATATCTGCATCTGATGTGCCTCCATCGGGGACCACTTTTGTCCCTACACAAACGAAAGTTCGACAAGCTAGACCAGTCTCACAGTCGCCAGAAACCGTACAACTCTCACCTACTTTGGAGAGTTTCGGTTCTTCGCTTGAACAAGAAATACCAAAAAAAGACAAAATTACTAAAGAAAATATGTATCGCATCAAACACTCCGATTATATATATTTCGAATACCGAAAGCCCGAAGACGAATCAAGATTCGAAATCTTTTTTATACATCTGATCTCCCTAAAATCTGATTAATACCCTCATAAAGTACCGTTTACAATTAATCATGATTTATGACTCATCCTTCGCTTTTTCAAAACTCCTTGATATACTCGTTATTCAACGACAATTTATTGACGATTCTTACGACGAGGTTTCTTGAAGATCTTATCTTTCTTGGTGTTATTCTTATTCTCGGGCTGTTTTGAGGGAAGCTTCGAAACTTCAGAGCCATCTGCATTTCAAAAGGATGTGGGAGAAAGCAACGACCTCGCCGATCATCGCGACCTCGGTTTGGAAGATGCAGGATCTGCTGAATGTGTCAGTGATAAAATCTTTTTTGAAAACAATACAGCCCATTTTCTTTTTCAATATTGTAAGGGATGTCATGTTGAAAACGGAAATGCAGGAATGACGAAGTTCGTTCTTCAAACCCGTGCCGACGCCGACAATTACCTTCAGCACAATCGAAGTCTTTTCGAAACCTGGGCGAAAAAAGAAGATAAGGACCATAATCAACAATCCCCTTTGTTGCTTAAGGCGTTAAAAATTCTCCCTCATGGTGGTGATAAAATTATTCAGGAAAATTCCGAAAACCACACCTTGCTCCTTGAGGCAATTTCTAGAGCAAAAAAACCAAGTGATTGTAAAGATCCTAAACCAAGTGGACCCTTCCTCGATAAAGTCATTCACAAGACCCCCTACGAACAACTTCGAAGAGCAACTTTACTGCTTGGTTCTCGTTTGCCTACCTCAAACGAGCTTTCCAAAGTCGAACAAGATCCCAAGGCTCTCAATGAAATCTACGAAACGCTCATGAAAGAAGCCGCGTTTTTTGATTTCCTAAAAAGAGGTTGGATGGATCTCTTGCATGTAAGAGGACTCGAGTCTCCTGACGGCGCCTTTGACGACCAACGTTTTCCCAATCTCAGTTGGTGGAGCGGACCTGATACTCCAGAAACCAATCACAATCGATTGGCCACGATGAAAGGATTACGCCAAGCTCCTGTACAATTAATTCTTCATATCGTGCGAAAAGAAGAGCCTTTTACAAAAGTTTTGACCGCAGACTACACCATGGTCAATCCTTACTCTGCGAAATCCTTCGACGTCGTTGACCAGGTAAGTTTCATCGATCCCAAAGATGAAAACGAGTTTTTACCTGCTAAGCTAAAAGGAGGCGGGAACTCCGGGATTCCAGCGGACCAACTTTATAAACACTCAGGAATTTTGTCCTCATCTGTTTTCTGGCGCCGGCATCCCACCACACCCACGAACCTTAATCGCACTCGGACAAAAGTCTTTTATAAACTCTTCCTTGATGTCAACATCCTGACTCTAGCCCCTCGTGTTTCTGGGGCAGATAAAATTCTTGGGATCGATAATCCTTTAGTGAATTTCAAACAATGCTCAGTCTGCCATATCGTTATGGATCCTGTAGCAACCATCCTTCAAGGTTTTGATAATGATGGAGTTTATACTCCTTTCGATAACTGGATCCCCCTCTATGACCCTGGGTTTTCTGGCACGGATCTTCCCGATGCAAGAAAAGATGACGCGATCAAATGGCTGGGAGAAGAAGCTTCAAAAGATCGACGCTTTCCCATAGCAATGACCATCAACGCCTATTTTCTGCTCACACAACGCGATACACTCATTGCCCCCTCTGATCCCACTGTTCAGTTTTTTGCTCAAAAACGAATCGCTTATGAAGCGCAACAAAAAGAAATCAAACGAATTTCCAAACAATTTGTCGCCAGCAATTATAACTTTAAAACACTCCTGAAACTATGGTTGGGCTCTCCTCATTTGACCGCGAAAAATCTAGAAGCGGAAGCCTCACTTGAACGAATAGAGGAAATCGATGCACTCGGATTGGGCAATATATTGAGCCCAGAAAATCTTCATCGAAAAATTATCGCGATATTTGGAAAAGAATGGTTTGATGGATACGAGGGGTATTCCGCTATCGATCACGAAGTGGGTGACTCTTTAGTAAACAATGCAACCTTCTATTCTTTGTTTGATGGTATTAACTCTCGAGAAACTACCCAACGTTTAAAAACACCCAACGGCGTAAACGGAGCGGTCATGAATCTCATGGCTGAGGAAGTCGCCTGCCAAAATACAGCTATAGATTTTGAAAAAGCGAAGACCGATCGTTTGCTCTTCCCCTTCATCGACGCTACCCAAACCGATGAAAATCTTGTCAGAAAGAATCTCGTTTTTCTCTTTGAACGCATCCTTGGACAACGTCTGAAAACAAAGAGCGACGAGATTTCTACCGCGTGGAATATCTGGTCTCAAATACAAAAAGAGGGAGAAAAAGGTGTGAAAGACCAGACCTATTCCACCTCCCCTGTAGTTGAGGATTGCCGAAATAATTCTTTTGGTGACCCCCTTTATACAATGCGAAGCTGGCAAGCCATCCTTGTCTATTTATTATCTAACCCTCGATTCTTCTACCAATAAGGAGCCATAATGGACCGCCGAGACTTCTTAAAATTAGCCGCGTTTTCTGGTTTGACCGTAATTAGCCCAGGACTATCCGCCAAACAAAATGCCGATTCTCTCTACACCACCGGAACTTTTTTCATCAACGTTTTTGCCGGTGGAGGTTGGGATGTCACCATGTTTTGTGATCCGAAGGGACACCAAGACGGAAAACTAAGCCAAGAATTCCAAAGTGGTGAGATCCGGAAAAGCGGTAATATTTCTTATGCACCGCCTACCCCTAATTTCCCCACAAATAATAACCAACATTTCTTCGAAAAATACGGCAAAGAGATTCTCGTCGTAAATGGGATAGACACCACCACCAATGCGCACCTCGCCGGTACCCGCTACGCCGCGACCGGAAATTTACAAAGTACCGCTTACCCCTCTTTTTCTGCACTCTTTGCGACCACCAAAAGCGCGGGTGATTCGCTTCCCCTTGGATATCTAAGCTATGGTTCTGTCTATGCAAACACGGCAAATCTCATCCCCGTTTCCAGACTACAAGATGTAAGTTCAGTACAACGGCTAACCGATACCACCCATCATCGCGAGGGCGGGCAATTCCGTTCTGATTTTTCCAATCAGATCATTGCCGAGGCTTTAGAAAAGCAAAACCAATCTCAACTGAAAACACAGTTTCTACCAAGAAGAAAAAGAAACGTGAGTACTCTTTTTACAGCGCAGCTTTCTGCGCGAAAACTCAGAGAACTTAGCAAACATCTTCCTAAAACACTTCCGACCACTTCGTTTGAACGTCAGATTGTAGTAACCCTTGCCGCATGCGCCGCCGGAATTTGTGTAAGCGCCGATATAGAATTGGGCGGATTTGATTCTCACGATAATAATGAGGCGAGGCAAAGCGTGCTCCTTAACGAATACACGAAAGGGATTGAGCTCTTGCTTGAAAGAGCAGAAACTCTAAATATCCGCGAAAGGATTCTTCTCATGATGACCTCAGAGTTTTCAAGAACTCCAATTTACAACAATAGTGGGGACAAAATTGGAAAGGACCATTGGCCTGTGAATAGTGCCATGTTTATTGGGCCAGGCGTGAAAGGAAACACCGTCGTTGGCGAAACTACCGAGGGGCATTTTGCCATGGGCTTTGATCCTGATTCTCATAAAGCCGTTCCCTATGAGGAAGATAAAACCTTAAGGATTACACCACGTCATGTTGGCGAAAGCTTAAGGAAGTTGACTGGAATTGCAGAAAGTGAAAACGCAAAAAAATTCGCTCTAAAGGATGCGAAGATTATTGATATTTTCAAATAGCTCAATCAAAAGCTTTGGCTTCAGTCCACCACTTTTCCATCATTGTTAAATCGCTTTCCTTTTCAGCCCTAATTCGTTCTTCGACATAGTTAAAGCGTTTAGTAAACTTCTTTAAGGTACGATCTAATGCCACTTCAGGATCAACCCCAAGCTTTCTTGCGAGATTAACCACGGAGAAAAGCACGTCTCCAAGTTCATCCTCAATCCGGTCGGGATCTAAATCTTTCGCCTCAAGAACTTCTTCCAACTCCCCAATTTCTTCACGAATTTTTGAGATAGGTCCTTTGTAGTCAGGGAAATCGAAACCAAGTTGAGCCGCATGGGCGCCAACGTTGACCGCATTTTGGAGGGAGGTGTGTTTCATTAAAGTCTCAAAAAACGGTGTCTAAAAAAGTCCAGACACAAAGGAAGTTCTCTGGCAAATACCATTTTTTCACCAAAATATAACTCCAATATATATTTTTTATGGAGGAAAAGATGAAGGAAAAGAAAGCTTCCCTTGCATAGGCTAATGAATACGTCCTACAATAGCTTTATCTCTTTTATGAAACGCTTTCTTGTGAAACAGGCCAGACTTAATGGCATTCCCATGGTTCTCATTTCAAATTCGCGTATCTCTCGCGTTCTTATTTCTCTCCGTTTTTTTTGCGGGGACAAGTTTTGCACAAGACAATCTCAATTCAGAGCTCAACTCAGATCTCAATGATATGACGCTTGGGGGTAAAGCTTTTGACAAGACCCCGCTCCAAAAACCAACCATTTCCCACATCAACGTTCATGTAAATTGGGAGCTTTGGAAAAAAGTCCGTTCCAAGGGCAATGCGGGAAGCAACGAACTCACCGCCTTGGCACACGACAGTCATAGCTTGGGGATCGCAAACCAGCCCGAATATGCAATGATTATCACGGCGCAAGCGATGGTAGCCGAAGATCCTAAAACCGCACGTATACTTTTCGATAGTGCCGAATCCTTAGCGCCTAATCTCCCCTACCCCTTTCTTGCTGATGCGGGTTATTTCGCCTTTAAAGAACCTTTAAATTTTCCAGACTGGGGTTCCAAAGGAGTTTCAGGAATTCGCAATGTCTTGACTTGGCCGGACACTTATTACGCATGGATGTTAAAATTCTTCTCGTTTTTTCTTATTGCGTTTTCCCTGAGTGCTTTAATTTTTACTTTGGGACAACTCATTCGCCACCTCCCCATTATTGTACATGATGCCACACGAATCATGCCGGACGGTTTTTCCAATAACCAGTCGGCCATTATTTTACTCGCCGTGGTGGTGGTACCCGGTGTAATTTTACGCTCCCCGCTTATTTCGGCCCTCCTCATGTTGGCTTTTGTTAGTCTTGTTCAGAATTGGGGCGAAAGACTTATTTCTGCACTTATTTTTCTCGCAATAGTACTGATCCCTACCTTCGATTTAATGGTCTACAAATACGCATCCTATTATGGAAGCCGGACTCAAAAACTGGCAAGAGCACAATATCTTGATTGTGATGAAAAATGTCGAATAGGAATCAACGCTCTTCATACTATCGATCCTAACGACAAAATGATCGAATATACTTTGTTGCTCGCAGAATATCGGACAGGTGAAAAAAAAGCTTTAAAGCGCATCATCAAAACCTCCGAAAAGGGGTGGTCACCAGAATATTCTGGGCATCTCCAGAACTTAAAAGGAGCCGCTTTCGTCGCGTTAGCACGTCCTAAAGAGGCGACTGAAATCCTTTCCAAGTCCATGACATTGGTAAAAAGTTCTGCCCCGCGCTTCAACATCATGCGCGCCTATCAAATGCAAGATCAGCTCAGCCAAGCCTCAAACGCACTCAATCTAGCTGTCTCCGAAGATCTCGATCGTGTGACAGAATATCTGCGGTATGTGAGAAGAGATGTTAACAGTTTTCTTATTGTTGAACCCATTCCGCTTTCGGTCTTTCATGCCTACAAGGAAATGGAAGCACCAAAAGATGGCCTCTCTCCTGTGGCAACAGCCTGGTTGAGTCTTAGCGGTTCAACCTTGCACCTTTCTCAAGCTCCTTTTGTAGGCTTTCTCGGGCTGCTCTTCGTTCTGTTGGGAATCCCCGTTCAACTTACACGACGGAGCTCTACTCCTTGCCCTAAATGTGGTTTAGCCCGCGACCCGAACGACGCTTCTGTCACGGGCAATCACCGGTTTTGCCTCTTATGTTATCGTACTTTTGTTACGGGTTCTGGAATGAATTATGAGGCCCGTGTTTATAACGAACATATTCTTGGGCGACGTGAATCCTTACAAAAATGGGGGCGACGGATTCTTTCGATTATTCTTCCTGGGGCAGGACATCATCTCGCGGGAAGATCGATTCCTGGTTTTTTGATAAGCTTTTTACTTGGATTTGGAATTCTGACGCTCATCCAACCTTTGGGCGTTGTTCGTGCACCACTAGAGCATTTCACAAATAATTGGGCTGGCCAGACTACTGTGGCTTGGATCCTTGTTTCTCTTTGTTTCATCATTTCTTTATACGCTGCGGTGAGGGACATCCCTCCAGTTATTGCTAAAGGATCAAAATGAAATCCAATACTCCTGATCCTTTTGAAGTCGTCCACGATAGTAAACAACTCAACAATGAAGACTACGACTTCGTTCCTGATCGAAGTAGGTCTACAGGCGCCGTGGTTGTCCACCATGCGGTAACTATCATCCTCATCATTACCTGTTTTGCACTTGGTACATGGGGCTATCTGACCTTTAAATCGACTTCCTTTTTCGTGCCCGTAAAACGAGGAACCCAAAAAAGTCTTCAGCCCTTTATGGTAAAAGCCCAAAGCGACCGTCTAAGACACGCTATCGGTATCTACTATAAAATGAATAACGCTTACCCTTCTTCTTTGGATGACTTAGTTTCATCACAAATATTAGCGCCTTCGGATCCCTACTATCCCCCTCATTCCGAGTTTATCTATGAGAAACTCGCCACAAGCTATTCGCTTACGCTACAGACCACCGAAGATGCGCCAGTGGAAGATGCGCCAGTGGAAGAAGTGAAAGAGAAGACCCTAAAGAAAAAAACGAAAAAGAGGGTAAAAAAAAAGGGAAGTAACGTGAAGGAAAAGAAGAAATGAAGTATCTCTTTCGAATCAAGATCTTCTTTTTCTGCCTTGTATTTCTTCTCTCCTCCACTGTTGTGGGACAAGAACTTAAAGAAGCCTATAGCAATAATTTTACAGGAGCTTTTGTCGAAGTATCCAGTCGGGCAGGACTTGTTAGCGCAAACTCTGGAATTGACGGAAAACTAATCGATGTCGGAATTAGGCAATCTTTTCCCATGCACTTACTCGATACACGTTTAGCCTTTCGTTACGAGCTATTGAATCTACCCGGAAGTGAGGAAGACCTTAAAATTTATGGCACCGAGATTTCAACGGGCTTCCACCCCGCCTATCTCGCGCTCTTATTTGAAAACTGGTTTGCTTGGGTTATCGCCTCCTTTTATTTTGAACTTTCTGTGGGGCTTCATCATGCTGTACTTCAAAACGAAAAAGACTTTGGGTTCTCGTATTCCTTGGGTACCGGCCTAGATTTTCCCCTGTGGAATCCCAATCATGGGTGGTCTATCTGGATTAACGCCCTATACCGTTATCGCCGCCTTGACTTTGATGCTAGTGATAGAGAAATTGAACTGCACAATCATACCGCTTTTTTAGGACTTTCAATCCGATGGAACAGACTTCTTTTTTAATCACTTTTGTCATCCTTTCGTTATTCTCTGCTCCGCTTTTTGCAGACCCTATTTCTGATGCATGGGATTTCGATCCGATATACGGGCTTAGCTCAACGAAGGCGATCCTATCGCAAAATTCAAAACTTCCTGACCAAAGTGCACGGCGTTCCCTCTCCGCAAAAGATCCCTTTTGGACACAATTAGCGGAACTCGATTCGAAACCTGACACGTCGACACCCCTGGCTCAAATGGAAATTCTCGTTGAAAACTATGAGAAGAATCAGACCTACGATGCGAAAAAACTCGCCCGACTCATGCAAGAAAACCAAAGGCAAATTGAAAGCTTGGGATGTGAGCTCATAAAAAACGAAGCTCGACTAGAGAAACTCAATCCTCAATTAGTGGCTCTCGACTATGGACATTGTGGGGACTCAAAATCGCTTCCCCTCTTGTCTACTTTTCCGAAAACGCCGATCACCTCAGTCCATCGTATTCGCCGAGCTGAACGTTTTTATGGTGATGTCAGATTTCCAAATGCTGCAAAAGTACTCGACACCATCGATCTTAAAAAACTTGATAAAAAGCAATGGTGCCAAGTCCGTTTTCTCACTGGGCGAACGCTCTATCGTATTAAATCTCGCCGTTCCGAATCTCTGGAAGCCTATAAGTCTGTCGCTCAAAAATGTACCGAAGATCCGTTCAAAAACATAAAGAAGAGATCTCTTTATTCTTGGGGAAAACGAACTTTTACTCTCGGAAAATATGTTATTTCGAAGAAGGTCTTCAAAGCATTGCTCACCGAATTTCCTAAAGAATCCCATGCCGATGATGCCTTGCTCTATCTGGCTAGAATCGAACAAAAAACAGGCAAGGTCCTCGAACAAAAAAAATGGGTCACTCATGCATTAGAAACCTATCCTGATGGAGACATGGTTCACGAAATAGTATGGGAGTTTACAGAACCTCTGTATCGAAAAAAAGATTATAAAGCCTTTCTATCCCGTCTCCATGCTTTAAAACTTCCCGCCTCAGATGGCAATTATCTAAGCCAAGGAAGGCTTCTCTATTTTGAAGCGCAGGCTTCTCTAAAAACTAAAAAGAAAAAACAAGCCCTCTTGTCTTTTCAGAAAGCGTGGGAAAAGTACCCCTTTAGTTTCTACGGCTATCTCTCCCATTTAAGATTAAGAGAACTCCAAGTGGACTCACCGCTTCCCGCCAGAAATGCAGACCTCCCGACATTTATGGATAGCCCGAAATGGAAAAAATCACTGCAAGCCTATGCTATAAAATACGATATAGAACCCCTTATAATCTATTTTTCCAACCAAGCGGCAAAGAACGAAAGCGCGCTTTGGCAACGTGCCTACATGCTGGATAGAAGAGGTATTTATTCTCAAAGTCATAATATTATTCGACGTAAAATCCCGGGACGTCCTTGGATGAATCCGCTAAAAGGACGAGATATACGTCTCCAATTAGCGTGGCCCATGCCTTTCAAAAACACGATCGAAAACGCCATCAAAGCCGAGAAAAAACAACATCCTAAATCCAAACTTCACGCCGCTTTTCCCTCTTCAATCATGCGTGAAGAATCCAGTTTTATTGTCGATGTTGAATCCTGGGCTGGGGCGCTCGGTCTCATGCAGTTAATGCCAAGAACTGCGTTAAGTCATGATGACGATATCGAGGGAAGCGCGACGATTGAAAAATTAAAGACCGCCGATGTAAATATCCGCGTGGGCGTTGACCATCTCAATTGGCTATCAAGGAAAACAGGGAACCATCCCGCGATGATGGCTGCTGCCTATAACGCAGGTTTAGGTGCGGTGAATAAATGGGTTAAAAATCATCCCAATGAGGATATTGCACTTTGGGTAGAAGATATCCCCTACTTTGAAACGCGGAATTATACCAAACGTGTGGTAGGAAGTTATGCCGCCTACCAGTGGATGTTTGGAGCATCTTTCTTGGATACTACCTTAGCCAAAGCTGCTAAAAAATAGTAAATACCTATCCTATATTTAGTAATACCAGCTACTATTTTAAAAATCATAGGAACCTAAGCCAATAATTATTGTATCTCGTTAATTCCTAAAGAAGCACACAAGCAAACCAAACTTAGTGCGTCTTCTTTTAAAGATGCCTCCCCTTCTCTCCAAACGCTGAGCGCACCTATTTCGAGTTCACTCATTCGCTCTCTGGAACATTGAATCTCAATTGCCTTGCTAAGTCATGCTTATTCCGTTCCGTTCAAGGAAAAACAGTTGGCCCGCCACACCTGCATATATGTAAATGAAGTGGAGGCGAAGGTAAATGAAGCGGGGATTACAGGTTGTGGAAGGCTGTCAAGCGCTTAAGGGAAATCATTCTCCCTCGTTTGCTGTTGTTTGAGCTTGTGAATTCCAAAAGCGAAAGGTATTAAAACTGAATCATTTTAATCGAAGAGTGTTCTTCGGGGCATAACTAAACTGGAGGACTAAATGCAGTCGCTTCCTGAACCAGGTCATCTTGTAGAAGTTCGAAAACGTCGATGGGTTGTAACCGATGTTGAAGCATCAGCGGATCTTCGCGCAAATTTCTATTCCGCAAAAGAACATCTTGTAACCTTGTCATCGATCGGTGAAGGCGATGATAGTTTTGATGAGCGCCTTTCCGTCATCTGGGAATTGGAGCCTGGTGTAGGCATTCTCGAATCTGCCGGACTTCCCCTCATCGAAGGGTGGGACGATTCAAATAAAATATCAGCGTTTCTTGACGCGGTAAGATGGGGAACGACAAGTTCGGATCGGATGTTACTTCAAGCGCCTTTTCGAAGTGGTATTGAGATTCATACCCATCAACTCGATCCTCTTGTTCGAGCTGTAGAGATGACAAGAATTAATCTTCTTATCGCCGATGATGTCGGTTTGGGAAAAACAATTGAGGCGGGGTTAGTTGTCCAAGAGATGCTGACCCGTCATCGCGCACGATCCGTGCTCATTGTTTGCCCTGCCTCACTTCAGTTAAAGTGGAAACACGAAATGTGGGAGAAGTTTGGCCTGAAATTTAATATCGTAAACACACAATATTTAAAAAAACTTCGAAGAGAACGCGGACTCCAAGTCAATCCTTGGACTAGCTTCCCTCGCCTTATCACCTCTATGGATTGGATGAAAAGTAATGAAGGCTTGCGGCTTATAAAAAATGCGATTCCACCAAGTGTTTCTTACCCGCGTAAGTTTGATATTTTGATCGTCGATGAGGCTCATAATATCGCGCCTTCGGGATCTACGCGCTATGCTATTCCAAGTAAACGAACACAACTAATTCGTCTGATAGCACCTCATTTTCAACATAAACTTTTTCTCACCGCCACCCCACACAATGGGTACCAAGAATCCTTTACCGCATTGTTAGAATTGCTCGATGATCAACGTTTTGCACGTTCAGTAATGCCAACTGAAGAGCAACTTCGAAAAGTAATGGTCAGACGTTTAAAAACGGATTTAGTAGATTCGGAGGGCAATCCGATTTACCCCACACGCGAGATCGAAATCTTGCCCGTCGATTACTCGGATGACGAAGTAAACGCACACCGATTGTTAAAGGAGTACACGCAACTGCGTTCTCAAAGTGAACAACGTCATGCAGGGATGGATTTTATTCACAAGCTTCTCAAGAAACGTTTGTTCTCTTCTCCGATGGCATTCTTCAACACCTTGCAAAAACATCGTAAAACGGTTGCTAAGGGGAGAAGTAAAAAACCTACTGTTCTTGATGAAAGAATTTTGCACAAAGCCATCTCAAAATGCGAAGAAGATTATTCTGACGATCGCTCACTTGAAACCGCTCAGGATGAAGCCATTGAAATCGCCACAAAAATGTCGACGGGCCTCACTACGGATCAAAAGAAGCTTTTGGATGAGCTTCATCGTTGGGCGGAAAAATCAAAGAACCGTACAGATACGAAAGCGAAGGCCGTCTTGGATTGGTTGGACACCTACTTAAAGACCGACGGACAACCCAATGAGAAACGCGTTATCTTTTTCACCGAGTACCGTGCCACACATTCATGGTTAACCGAGATACTCAAGACCCATGGATGGGGCGATGATCTTTTTGCCGCGATTCATGGGGGAACCGATCCTGAAGAAAGGGAACAAATTAAAGCGGCTTTTCAAGCCAACCCTTCTGTATCACCGGTTCGTATTCTTCTGGCAACCGATGCTG
>JAUTBZ010024785.1:0-19591 GCA_032361785.1 Lepetodrilus galriftensis
GTGTGTGTGTGTGTGTGTGTGTGTGTGTGTGTGTGTGTGTGTGTGTGTGTGTGTGTGTGTGTGTGTGTGTTCTAAGTATGCAGTGTTTCTTCGTGTGTACGCAACTAGGACCGCTTGTAGAATACAATACAGGTGAAAGAAGGCTATATATAATAAATTGATAGTTTGAAGACATAGTCAAGGATAGTGTGTAGAGTGCCAGTTGCCTACCTTCCATGAGAGTGTGAGCAGACGTCATTGTTGCAGGCTGCCCATGCTGAAAGGTGGAGGAAGACACTGACGAGGACAAACTCAGAGTACACTGTTCACCTAGCTGACAAGGAGGGTCGTGGGAAATTCGATGAGAACCTACACATGAGCGTAGTCAGTTAAACCGTGACATTACAACAGCAGAACGCATATGATTCACAAAGGAAGCATGCCCCTCTCCTCATAGAAAACTCGGGTGTTTTTCACTGAAACTCTTCTCACCTTTCTGTCGATTTCAGTCTGAAAAGGAAATATGTGATTCGGCTAGAAAAATCAATATTGGTACAATCTCAGCATAAATGTACAGTCTTACCTACACCCAACAGACAACATGCTGCAGCAAAAAACGAGAAGCCAGACATCATTATGTCAATAGGAATCTTTAACAAAATTAAGTCACTAGTGTGAGAATAGACATTTGTCCAGATAGGAGCTCCTATCAGTAGCATGTACTTTTCTGACACAAATACATCCCAACATTATTTTTTTATTGTTTTTTATTATATATATTTTCATTTTTTATTTTATTGTAAATAAATTATTATCTTTTCGTCAGGAAACACACATGTTTCTTTTTATTTTATCTTATTAACCTACTGAGTAAAAGGGTTTAGAAATGTTAGGTGTGCATATTTTATTCATAATTTATCGAATAACACTCGTGGTTAATAACGTTGTTTTAAATACCAGGGAATGTATCTGGTGGAGAAACCAAGTCCCTGCAATTAACTTGTTTCACCAGATGTGTTGACATACATGACATATATCAGCTACACACAAAGAACTTGCTGAAAACACCAACCTGCTTGTATTGCACACAGTTTAATTCATGTACGAGTGCTTAATTTCATGTTTCGGGATCATACGTCTTTCTCTACGGTTGATAATACTGTTACTAAAACATTAGAAGACATACCTTAAGGAACAAAACACACGAAATTCTTGAAAGCATATAGTTTTAGTTGTTTAATAACATACAGATGTACACTCAAGGACGTAAAGTTCAGTGGTTCGGATGTTAGGCGTCCACCATGAAAGGAATGTTTATCCGATAATTGGTCCATAGCCTTGAGAAGGAGCTGAGAAATAGAAATAAAAGAAAAGTCATTCATATAAAACAAATACATGTAAGTAATCTGGATGTGTTTTTCATTCAAAGGACCTTGTATTGAGTATATTACCTTTGAAGAGTCTGTTGTACTTGCTGTGATGTGGTGGTTGCCAGTGTGTCATCGTGTCACAGGCGGAGGACGTGGCTGAACCAGAGAAGCTCCTCACCTTAACAGAAGCAAGGGACTATCATGTACGGTAAACCGCAGTTAGTAATGGTCAAGCACTGCAAATCCAGCGAATCTGGTTAGAACCCTTCAGTCTAAATTCCGAGGTTAACTTTCATGAACGGTTCTGTGTCAAGTAGTTTGTAGACTTTGGTAGTTTAAAGTAGACTTTGGTAGTTTGATGGACAGAGCGGTATGTACATCAACGTAACTCACTGTGATGCTGTGTTTGAGGCTGTTCAGACCCTGGCGGTGAAGGGGAACTCCGCCATTGGCCAACAGGACATAGTAGTCTGCCTGATGCTTCAGGATCTTGTCGCCGATAGCAAGATACACCTGCAGCAACACCAGGAAACACATACATTGCAAAACCAACTGGATACCTATTTGGCATCAGATAGAACAGGATGGAGAAATGAAGGATACATTATATTGTATCATATTGGTTTTGTTCAAACAACACATCAAGTTGATAATAACTGACCTCGTAGTGACCTGGCGTCATGGTTGCGGGTAACCGGAAGGAGGCAGACATTGTGTGAGTCTCGCCGGGCTGGAAAGTCCTCACATCGACGTCAGGCAACACGTATCCATAGTAACTGTCAATTATATTCAGTTTTACTCAGAATCAGTATGCGTAAAATATATTTGCATAGTCAGCATAATATCCATATATCTAAGGGGCATACCTGGCGTTGTTACGCAGGACGAGTCTGACGTCCATTTCTTTGACCGGAGCAGCGAAGCCGTCGTTCGTCAGGGTTATACTGATGCACACGTCTCCATCTTTCTGAACAATGTCTGGCATGGTCGCCTGGAAGTCAGGGTCGAAATTATAATATTCCAGTTAATGACTGTAGTCCCTTGTTGACTAGAGTGTACATCCATAGAGATTAGGAAATGATTATTCATATAGTACAGTGTATCATCCAAAGAAGGAACTTTACCGTCCTATACCGAGATATACCTGGGTCATCCTGAGTCTGTAGCCAAGTCTTCTGTGAACCTCCTCGTAGCATCCCTCTCTCTCCCAGATCTTGTACATGTCTCTGTCAAAGGCCTGGTTCAGCCACGACCAATGGAATTTCTCCATCTCGGACAGAGCGGTTGGACAATGGTCTCTGTAGAAAATGGATCCTTACTATAGTAAAGATGGATTACTAAGAAGGCTTTCTATTCGACCATTCAAGACGGATATAAGCAAGCAGTACCTGTCGTTTTTTGTCAATGCGCATGTCTCGCCTCCTACTACAAGATACCGTGAATCCCCTGCTAGGTACTTCCGCTCCACTTTAGCTATTTTGGGAACGTCGCTGTAGGTGCCGACATCAGTGTCGTCAGACAGGAAACAGTCGTTGTGGTGAGCTAGGATAGATACGTAGAACACAACTTAGTTCACACATTGGATCCCTATCCAACGACAATTAAAAGACACGTGAATATTATACATATCTCTTAATAAAATCATTAATTTCAGCGACCCATCATGCAAATTGAATGATATTGACAATCCTGAATAACTATGTATATATATGATGGTCTAGCTACAACCTGTCCTGGCAATATAGGACTTGGTGCTTTTCTTGACTTCTGCGTATGTTGTAGGGGTGGAGACGTTAAACATCGTCATCTTCATCCCCGGGTATCGGATTTGTACCTGCCTGAAACACAAGATCACTTCGTGAATAATCAAATTGAAATCCTGATCCACTAGCCCTATTTACAACTAACGGAAAGGTGTCACGAAATCGTTTGGTATCGCAACTTCCGGTAGTTATGAACGTCCTAATTTTCGATGTAGGCCTACGAAACGGTTATGTTGATGGTATTCGACGCATGAATCTGAACATACGTGGACTGAGGCACGGCATCAAGGACTGCCGTCAGCACGGTCTTCCGGTCCCGCCATTGTTTAGGAGTGTAGCCATAGTATGGATCCACATCAAAGTCCAGGTGGTTCGGATCTCCGAAGTAGGTGGTGTAGTACCACTCACCTGTTCAGTAGCAGAAATCAACTGAACATCATCAAATACGACAAACAAATAAAACCAAGCTACCTTCATGATTGCGGCCAACTAAATGAAGATTGCACTATCTCTTAGATGAAGGGCAAACACGACAATGACTTTATAAAACTCATGCAAGGTTATAAAATATCTTCAGGTTAGCCAGTGTTGAAAAGAAACGTGTTAACTATCGGTCGGTGTATGTTTTAGCTAGAACAGTGTAAATCCATCTACCCCAAGCTCCAATGAACCCGGCTTGCACAGTTGAAATGATTCCTTCAAATTCATGGAAGATAGGCTTTAGTTGTTGGATATGTCTCAGAATGTGTCGCTCATTTGCGTCTCCATAGGGCGTGTGCTGCTTCTCTTGTGATTCCAACAAAACATGGTTTGTTAGTGAACATCAGAGATGTCTCGTATTACTAGATGTGCTATATAGTGCATCTATTGTCATCTAGCCATAATACACTACAGTAGACCTCGCATATACCGGCCTCGGATAAACCGAACACTCGCCTATAATGTACTGAATCTGAAGTCCCGATCCCGTCTAACGCTAATTACGACATATATGTGCGCAAAACGGATTTCGCATATAACGGACAAAAATAGCTGGTCCCAATGAGTACGTTATATGCGAGGTCTACTATAGCTAATCAAACTTACTTCGGTCTGAGATTTTAACTCAACTGAGCAATTTTCATTTCTCGTTAAAAAAAAAAAACTTTATCTCAGGAAAACCGAATTTAAACCTCTGCTGAGTTCTCTGTGATATTTATTTTTAACCCGGGTCAGATGTCGCCCTCTTTATCTCGACTCGAAGATCGAAACCAGTACACGTGTTAGCTAACTGAATAATACCGGTATGTATTTGCTATATACTCATCTCGTAGGTGTAGCAGAATCTGACGACTACAGTCATCCCTGCTCTGTGAACATTGGTCAGGTCCTGACGGATCTTCTGAAGGAATCTGTGACTGATGTCTGAAGTCCTGAACGTGTTGAGGACGAATGTTCTCCACACCATTGTGACCCCAGTGTTCCGTCTTTGTTCCTCCAATTCTGAAACCTGTACGATGCAAACCCTTTTATGAATACGACCCCAGAACTGCAGAATGCTACTCGTAATACAGCCTCGTGCATAGAAAACAGATATACACATGTACGAACATGAATGTCATGTATGAATATACTCGAATAAGTGGAGCGTACTGTGCACATGTAGTTTAGCTCTATCCTGGCCAATGTATCCTAAGATTGGTATCGAGCAGAGTATCTTGGATGCCATTGAAAAGTAAAGCTATAAGTTGCAGACATGAATATACCTCCAGGGTCTCCCAGTGGGACGTGTATACTTCCAGCTCCTCGAGGAATCCTCTCTCCGGGTTCTCCAGATGCTCATTGCTGCTCGTGTAGCTCACCGTCCTGACAACAACATGGGAGGCGACTTGCCATTAAATACTGTCTTGTGTGTACGCGTATTTGTGCGCGGGTGTGTGTGTGTGTGGTGTGTGTGTGTGTGTGTGTGTGTGTGTGTGTGTGTGAGAGAGAGAGAGAGAGAGAGAGAGAGAGAGAAAATAGAGAGAATATGTGAGAGTGTGTATTTGTGTATGCGTGTGTATTTGTGCTCGTATGTATATATGCGTGGAGAGAGAGAGAGAGAGAGAGAGAGAGAGAGAGAGAGAGAGAGAGAATGTATTTTAACTATTAATTGTCAAGTACAACGTGTAGATTGTAAATAGTGTCCTACCTTCCATGAGAGTGTGAGCAGACGTCATTGCTGCAGGCCGCCCGGGCTGAAATGGAGAGTTATACGAATGTTAGGAGATACACAGACATCGCGTATAATAGTTACAGGGCAATAAGAGATGCCAACACCAATGCACTTAGTACTAACGAATTACATAAATATGTCACTTACATATTTTTTTTAGGCTATACAAACCTTAAAAATGTGTATCAATCGAACATCAGCGTTCTCAGCTATACCTGCCATATATTTACAGCAATATGCACGACTTGATTTATTTTGTTTATCCTATCAGTATTTTGATTAGGTCAGTATATAATGTACGAATCATAATCACAGCTATTTTGCATTAATGGTAATGGAACCGGCTTATAGAAAGTACCTTATTACCTATAGGTATTAACGTTATTGCCTGATTGTCCTTATTGCCGCTAACATATACTATAGTGTCCAGTATGTCTGGACAAGTAGGCCATTCTCAGCACTGAAACCTGTATGCGTGCAGACAGACAGACAGACAGACATGTGGCAGGTTTCGTCACTCAATTCACCAAAGTATGCATATATGACACAGATGTTTTTTAAATGTGCATAAGTTAATCTATTTCTCTGCAATTTACAATAATAGTTTTAAAAAATTAAAGCGTTTGAAAATTCAGTCTGAAAGAGATGCATGTTAAAAGAATATTATGAATGATTTCCTCAAAACTAATTATATAACTGCATATATATCTATATACATGTACAGTACAGTCTCACCAAGTGCCAGCAGACCACATGCTGCAGCAAAGTACAAGAAGCCAGTCATCGCTGTGTCAACAAGAAACTCAACTAAACCGCGTGGGAAAAGTCATTTGTCGAGATAGGACCACTATCAGTAATACTTACAAGACCCGGGGATCATCATTCTTTGCATGTATGCCAAAGGTCACGATATGGTCCGTTCTCTGAAAAGGTAAAATTTCTTGTCCTGATGACTTTTTTCAGAAAAAGTATTGCCTATTCTTTCCAATACTAGATATAATATATTCATTAGTTACACAAGATATGTTCCTATAATAGCATCCCTTCTATCATCTTGGTCCCTAATGTTATGATGAAAACTGTCCATTTACGAAGGTGATCTAATAACCAAATCAAATATTTAGTCATTGTTTTGATTTTTATTGCGTAATAATAACACTGTCCCTCAGGTTTGTATCTGTGATGTTACCAGGCAAGACAAATGAAAATAATAATCGTGTCTTCCTGTGATGTGATTGAAATCTAATTAAAATGTTGTTATAAAATGAATGTCAATGTGTGAAATTATGTGATTCTTTTTTCTATGCTATTATTGTCTGTACTATTACCGAGAGAAAAAGTAACAGGGCAGAAAAACATAGGCTAATAACAGAACAGACAGTTAGTCAGACATACACATAGTATATACCGGTAGCAGTTTAGTAAGTTATGTAGGTGTTCTACATCTGAAAATGGTTATGATAAGGCGGCAATATTGAAAAACAGAAATCTTGTTATTATACATCCATAATTGCAGGTAGGCTATAGCTGTGTTGTAAGATTTGACTTGAATATATTCATACACAATACTAATAGTATGCATTTTGCATAAAGCTTTCAGTAAACGTTGATGAAATAGGCCTACTTAAACTAAAAGTGGAGTTATATTATATACACTACCCTGAAGTTCTTGTATACACAACTACTTGTGCCTATGCTGTTACATAAATGTGTCTGTTACCAGCGATATAATATGGTTTAAACAGATATATTTTCAAAAAGAACTGAAAATGGATTGACAAACAAGCAAACTGCTTATTTTAATGGCGCTCCGTACATTACAAAACAGATATACAATATACAATGTACAATACAATATATAGATGTAGGCTACAATATAATACAAGCAAGTTACAAAGTATAACTATTCAGCAGGGAGAGGGTTAAGTACGTCTAACGCTGTAGTCACACCTCAACGAGATTCCATCATTTTTACATTTTGTTATTAACTATCTCGTTATCGTCATCGTAATAGCATCTGTTTTATCGTGTTGATTTGTAATGTTTTGGTTGCATGTTATAAGTTGATGATTTTATGAAGCGCCATAAACATGAGTTATGTACCATGGCTGGCAGGGGGCGTTGTTCGTGATATAAAAGCATGGCGGATGAAACTTTATGCTTCCTGTTTAGTTAATTTTGATTACTCGACCTAAAGATTGCTATTTTGTGGTGAGTTTCACAATTCACGATCATCTACTCGGTGGAATTATTTTGTTCTTTGTATGTAATTGATAACAATGATAAGAGAGCAGAAAATATGCGGTTTATCGGCTGTTTGTAAATGTGCAATGATCGAACTGACTAATTTTTAAGTGTCAGTCACTCAGTGTCAATTTCTCATTCATCAATGACATCATGAACTTCATTGATAGGTGATCATGAATCAGTGATGATCAACTAGTGATCCCATGGTGAATCTTCTGTTCAAATGTGTTTTAATTAGCTCAAGGACAATTCATTTTAAGGTATGTTTGAGGTTACAATTTAGTCTGTCAGTCAGACTCTGACATGGATTTTATTGAGTCCAAAATTAAAATTGTCTTGTTGTTTAGATTTTAAGATTTTCGAATATGAAAGAAGTCTTTCCTGAAATGGCATTAACTCTATTCCAATGATTTTGAGATATTCATGCTGATTCTAATTTCTATATCGTCCGGACACCTATTTTCAATCATAATCCATGTTTTACGGATTTATCGCATTATGTAACGAAAGATGTTTTAACCAATAATACAGGCTTGCCAGAAGATGATTCTCAAACAAATTCTAGAAACATCAGTGACACTACAACCCAAATGTTTGGCCTTATGTATTAAAGTCCGGGTAGTGATAATGCTGAGCTATGGGAAGGATCAGAGACTGCACTGCCAACTTCTGTGAAAGACAACACAAAAACAAATCTCGAAATTCTCCTCGAAAAGCATATGTCATAAATACAACTGATCCTCTATAGACAGAGAAGACATCAATGTGTTTGAATCCGCTGTCATTTTTTACGTATCTTATCGGAATAATTCACTAGCACATTTCAAACTCATTATTTGCCTAGTTAGGCTAGTAGTAGTAGTGTTCGAATTAATAGGGGGTCCGGGGTCATTTGAAAATCTGCAATGTTAAAGGTACTAGTATCTGTGTGACCCCCTGAAAATTACAGATTTTACCATCTTTAACATTGGGCCTATGGAGAATGACCACCTCATTATTTTCATTATTTCGAACATTGTAGTAGTACCATAACTTAGGTCTGTGTTCTGTTTGAAATTCAGTCTGCCGTCCCTTTGCTAGGGTGCACCAAGAGGTGGCAGTCCAGGCAGTTCTCACAGACTTGGGGTCTAACTGGGGCCGCCAAACCAGCATGCCCATGGATCAGGACCAGAATGCACAGGTAACTGTTACTTCTCAGCGATATCATGGAGGAGATACTCTTGATAAATTAAGTACTCTTCAGGGTTTCTCCAAACGCGCAATCCTGCGTCCCATACGCAAAAATCGCAAGTTTGGACGCATTTTATTAATAAAAATTGTTGATAAGTATATCAACATGTGTCCCCGGGACTCTCAAAAATTGAAACCTAAGTGGAACCCTGACTGTTAATTGTTTACTAGACATTCCATGCTAGCATGAAATGCAATTCAGAATACTTAACTATCAATATTGATTGATGTTCGATCTGTTTTCATGCTGTACAGTGTCGCAACGTTCATTTAAATGACATCTACAGTTGTTATTGTTAATCAAAATTATACCAGCAACAAAAGAAAAATATAAAAAATATAAGCAAGCATCATTACTATGATCCTCGTACATAATTATTCGTTATCACAATCCTGACTACTCATCGCGTAGACTTGGAACAGTGTTGAAAGGCTGCAGTATTCTTGAAGCAGCCTGGTTAAGACGTTTAACTTACTGTTTGCTGTGTTTTGCAGGCAGATGCTCCTTGGACCGCCGGCCTTGAGGTCTTGGCCAACTACAACTTCCCTGGGAAGTCTCCTGAAGACCTGCCCTTCAAGAAGGGAGACATCCTGACGATCGTCAACGCCACACGAGTGAGTAGCCATTGGCATTGCTATGTATACATACTTGTACAGTGTTGTACACTCGACATGCTTAAGCTCTGTTGCATTCCAAATGCTTCAAGTTACATGTTTGTTTAGAGAAGATAAATGAATTAACTTCTCAGTTTATGTAAATCTGCCGTTGTTGCAGGATTCCAACTGGTACCGAGCCAAGGATGGCAATGGACGCCAAGGAATGATTCCAGCCATATATGTACAGCCCCGGAAATCTGTGCCACTTCATACCATGCCGTACGTACCACCTTCCCGACCTCTGACCTGTTATGTATCATGTTGCTTGTTCCACAATGCAGCTGTACATCTATATTGCCAGTATCGCTTTGATCATTCTGGGTCCATTGCAACTTCTGAGGGTATACTCTCGATGCAGATGTACATCTATATTGCGTGTATCGCTTTGATCGTTCTGGGACATACAACTTCTGAGGGTATACTCTCGATGCAGATGTACATCTATATTGCCAGTATTGTTTGGATTGTTCTGGGACCCGACACTTGGAGGTGTACTCACATTTGTGCATTCCTGCAGCGACTGTAAACTCCATAATTATTCACACTCAATGTGCACAAGCTTGATGTAATTTCACTTTCAGGGCCATATTACTGCTCCCAAAGTCAAACTTGATGTGTTTTGTTCTTGGAACGATGTGCTATTGTTGTCATACTGACAAACATAAGTTGTTTACTGTTGAACAACAACAAATAATATCAACAAATACCTTGAAGTATGTGGCCGCCCATGCTTGAAATATTTCTGAAAGTAGTTTTAACCATCCCCATGCTGGAGGCAACTGAAGATGCCCTAAATAGCTTTGCCTGTGTCTAATCCAGCAGGGAGAGGGTTAAGTAACAATTTCTTGGCTCTGTGGAGTTAGTGTATTTGGCTATCGACTATTGAGATTAGGGTGAGCTTTGATTTGAGGTACAATGTCTAAAGGAAGAGATATTAGACAGCTTCCAACATGCATAAGCCGGGTGAAAAAAATAATAATTACATGCGTACCATCGTAACCATGACATTGTGGCCATTGTGAGTCTAACTCATCATGTATGGGTGGAAGTTTCCTGTTGTGATGTAATCCAATAATTCACTCTCTTCCCTAATGGAAGTCCATTTTATTTAGTTAATAGTATTATGAACATTACCATACTTTTGATATATTTGCCCCTTCCAACTGAATGAGAGATTTCTTAATAATAGATTCTAACCTCAATATATACGTCATGTGTATTGTATGTATTCCTGCTTTTAATGTGTTATCACAAGTTGTGATTCATTGTTCAGTTTGAAAGTATTAATCTCAACCAAGTTTTAACTGAGGTGTGCATGTGTTTTATAGTCTGTTTTCCGTTCTATTTGCTGAAACATTATTATGTGATTTCTCTGCAAGCTGAGATACCCCAGTGATCAGCTGGTGATGTGCTTGTCCCCAGTGATCAGCTGGTGATGTGCTTGTCCCCAGTGATCAGCTGGTGATGTGCTTGTCCTCGGTGATCAGCTGGTGATGTGCTTGTCCCCAGTGATCAGCTGGTGATGTGCTTGTCTGGTGATCTGCTTGTCCCTAGTGATCAGCTGGTGATGTGCTTGTCCCCAGTGATCAGCTAGTGATGTGCCTGGCTGTTCTGTGTTCTAGGTGGTATCATGGCCGCATGACGCGGGAGGAAGCGGAAGGCTTGTTGAAATGTTTGGGTGATGGTGTGTTTCTTGTCCGAGACAGTGTTCATTACCATGGCGACTACACGTTGTCGGTGGTCTTTGAAGGGAGGGTGGATCATTATCGTGTGCTGGCTCAAAATCGTTGTCTGGAGGTGGATGGAGGGGACTGTACCTTTAATAATCTCGTTGAACTGGTCCAGGTTAGCTTTGATAAGGCTGTCTCTCATTGCATGGTGTCGTGAGGTTCCGTCAGTTGTGAAATGACCATTGATGCTGACCGTGTCGCTTGGTTGTCCAATCATTTCACTCAGTTCAAATGCGCCATTTGTTTGTACCTATGGGCAATTCCACATCGCAGACAGAAGTTTGAATTTGGTATTCTTGTCAAATGTCTGTATTCAGCTACCCGAGCTGATCAAAATTGTGTAGTAAATTCATTTGGTCCTTTATGTTTAGACGGAAAGATTTCAATTTGCCTCTTGATGCTCTTAGACTTGAGCAATACATTTAGAACATGTATGTAGAAATTGTGTTTTGGACATTACACTATTTTTACAGCAAAACATAACATTCCAGTCACCTCCACAAGAGAAACAAAAACAATGTAAATGCCAATGAAGTAATTATACTCTGAACTTGGTATTGGTGAGTGTATCCAACTGCTATTAACATAATTGGTAGTCATTTTCTTTTTTGAACTCTACAGTTAAATATTTATGATTAATGGATATTACAAAAAGTTCATTGTCGACATTACATTCATGGTACTGTAAAAGACTTAAATCACGTGGACTCAAATTACGCGCAAGTGACATTATTGATAAGTATGCGAGAATCAAATTACGCGCATCGCCAAAAAATAATAAAATAAAAAATATTCTATGTACTAGTAAATAGAGATAATTACCCAAGTGTCTTTAGATATCGTCAGTATCCTGCATTTGGGATAAGCATTATATTGTGTGAGCTTTTAGGGATTCAAAATACATTTAACTAAGAAATATGGGCTTGGAAATTTCTTCTTTTTCTATGTCCCCTGTGGAATTGCCATGTATATTCTCTGGCAGTTGACGGGGCCAATCTGAACTGAGCACAAATGATTAGGCTAGTACATACTTGCCTCGTGAGAAATGATCTACAGTACTAGTATTTATACTGTGTGTTTGGGCTGAAGTCTGCATTGTGTGGATATATGTACTGCATCCAGCTAAACCATTAGCATCTAATCTCTATCCACTGTATTGCCCCCATTATCAGTTTCCCTTGCTCTCCATGGAATGTCAGTTGGCATGAAACCGTCACCAGCTTCCCTAATCATAATCAATATCTTTCAAAGAATTAGCATGTGATGAGTGTAAGTACCTTTCTGTTGAGATTAACTTCACTGGTCGTTTGTTCACAAAGACATCAATCAAAGTCCTGATCGGGAATGGGAGCGGGTTTTCCCCTAAGTTGGAATAACTAAACTTGTACCCAACGTATTGTGAATAAAATATGTTTAAACTAAAGTCCTGGGGGCCTATTCTCGAAAGGTTCTTACGAACTTCTTAGCCTACGAACAATTCTTAGCGATGCTTATAGTTATAGTATGGCTACGAACTGTTCTTAGGCTAAGAACCTTGTAAGAATGTTTCGAGAATAGGCCCCCTGATCTTTGAAAATAAAAGTATGGTATTTTTAAATTTTTTTTTTTATGTTCTTTATTATTATTTAATATATGAGCTCTGTTTTTTACGTTTTATGCAAATATTATAATTAAAAATAAATTACTAGTACTAGTATATGACACGTAGATTAATGTATTTATTAACAACATTGTTTTATAATAGTCATAAGACAAGTTTAGAAAGTAATCTACATTTATACTTCCTGATTCCAGTTTTAGCCATTGTACTATTTATTTTGAGAAAGCACTGCGATTATACTAGTATTACAGATCTGGCCTACCTAGCTTATCTTTCCAACAGAGTATCTCAGTATGGGTCTGTTTAGACATCTTGCCATTGATATTAAAACTGGACTTAGACATGCACAAATAATGAAAACCGTAAAACACTCTGGTATTTCTCTGACATCAAACTCCGGTTGACAAGGCAGTGCACTAGTGGTATTTAATTACACTGACTCTTTGCGTGGGGCACTCCTAATATTCATATGGACATGTCCAGGCAGTGCGTTGTTGACATAGTATCTGTCACAGATATTACGGCTAATAACTCTGGTAATCACACTGGCAGGGCGGAACAGGAAGTGCCGTCTCAGATTACGTACAGTCGTTACTGGGTGGCAGTGTGTGGTGTGACCAGAGTTGAGTGGAGGGGCATGCCAGTGGTGACCCTGTGGTCTAATGTTAGGCTCTAATGTGCTGTATTTAGAGCGGTTGATGGACCACTTTTCTGGAATTAAAGTCATCAATCTGTAAAGCTATTTTGACAGCTGCTGTGTACATGATAAATATATACAGTGCTCCCTCGATATAACGCCCTTAGATGCACAGCGGATTCGGATAATAATGGGGTCCAAAGTGGACCCCATTGTTTAAAAAAAAAAAAAAATATTTTAAAAAAATATTTTTTTTCTTCCAAAAACAATGTTTCTTTCTTTTTTTCTTCAATTATATTCGTTGATATAACGCAGGTGTCATAATACGGGTGGCATGTCATGGACCCCAACTTCAGCATTATATCGAGGGAGCACTGTACCAGTATGGTGATGTGACACCACCAGGAAGAGAAATGTGTATCTGGGTTGGTTGTGTCTGAACATTACCACTGGTAATTAGATACTATCTATACCGGTAGTACCAGTAGTAGCTAGCTAGAGTTTAAATCTTTATCAGTTTCTCATTCAGCGATACGGATGTTGCAGGGTTTCCTCCTGCCCTAAACTGATAAGTCGTGATATTAGTGAAAGATTCTAGAAAGAGACACTAAACTCAAAAATATATATATATATATATATATTGATTTCTAATATTTCATGTTTACACATTGGCCCTCTTTTTTTTTGTGCTAGTATATGGCATTTAAATATAGTGGTCAAATTTATTTTATAATTTTTTTATTTATTTTTTCAATATAAACCAATCTGCAACACCAATCTGCAACACAGTTTTAAAAAATGTTCCTTTTTCAAATGTGGGCCACAATAATTTTCTAATTATATTTTATTTTTTTAGTTATTATGTAATTATTTTAAAGGCATAATATCACATATATTTATGGTTGTTTTGGACTAGTTCTTAGCTATAACTGCAAAGTACATTCATTTGACATACATAAAATAATGTTTGTACTTCCAAAAAGCTTTCCACCGCTTTCCAATCTCCAATGCAACCCTCCTGCTTCTGTATCTGTCATTCACAGGAGAGATAAGTCGTCACCTATGGGTGAAAGATTCCCGCTGTAACGTAAAACAATAATTCATGCATTTATTCATTCTAATGTTTGCTCGCATTCCTTCTTAGAACAGTGATGCATCCAAGACAAGATAAATAGCGGAACGTTCCCTTTTTAACTATAAAATACTATTTGTTTTATAACTATTGAGTACTGGGGACTAAGTACATCAGGAAATAACAACTTTTGGGTGGATAAATCAAGCGTAATTAGTCTCAGATTGATATTTGTTAGTCCATTATAGAGGTCTATCAGCTGTGATATTATGCCTTTAATATCTTATCTTGAAACTAATTAGTTTTATGGAGCTGTAGCTACTGCACTGAAAGTGTCATTGACTACATGCCAGGTCTGTGAGACGACTAACCACCAGCTGGTCTTGTTTGCTGTCTAGATCTCGTACTAATGCTCCCGTGTAGTTCCGCTTCCACTGCATCACTGCCTGTTCACTGTGTGTGTATTCCGTGGCCTGTTTCCCTTGTAGATGGTTTCATGGTAATATCAAGCGACTTGAAGCGGAGCACCTACTGAAGCCGAAGGAGGATGGGCTGTTTCTCATCCGAGAGAGCTGCAACTATAAGGGCGACTACACGCTCTGTGTGTGTCATGGAGAAAAGGTGGAACACTACCGTATCCTCTATCGGAGCAACAGGCTGACCGTCGACGAAGAAGTGTATTTTCAAAACCTTCCTGATTTAGTTCAGGTAGCCATCATATATGATCATTATTCATCATGAGTCTTGTGTCAATAATCGTCACAAATGGGTGAAAGATTCCCGCAGCAACGTTAAACTCCATATTCACTCACTGTGTCAATAATAGACTATTTCTTTGAAAGTCACATCATTTGTTCAGACATAGATCGTCATGAAAGTACATGTACTTAAATTGCAGAATCTATTAATTGTAGAGCTTGTTTCCCATATGAATATGATAACATGACTGTGTGGAAAGTCTGCAATCAGATGCATGGAACATTTTAGAAATTTACTATAAACCCATAGAATGAGTTATTAATGCTATAGTACATTCATAACCCTCCAGTGTTGTTGGATTGTGCATTGTCTTGCAAATGGCCCCATTGTTTGAGTAGTTTACAGTCTAATTAATGCAGTCTTGTCATGATTACTGCACGCTTGCATGACTGATATGGTAAACATGGTAAAGAGACAGCTTCGTGCATTGTAATAGCTCAACATTACCTTCATATATGCAATATGACAAACTTAACTAATAATTTGAGAAGTAAATTTTAATTTATTCTAGTCCATTAAACTGCAATTGTAATCCATTTTCATGAAGATAATTCTTACAGTTTTTATGAGATTATATTTTATTAATATTGATATGTAATATAATCCAATAGGAATAACTCTACATATCACACTAGCAATGTTTCTACTACTTGTTCCATGGCACAATGACTAACAGTGTTTGTGTGGGTGTTTGTCAGCACTACAAAAACGACGCGGACGGTCTATGCACACGGCTGGTCAAACCAGTGAAGAAGTCTGGAGAGAACTTCGCCTCGGTCAGCCTGAAAGACTTCGAGACCAGTGGCTGGGTCATCAAGATGGATGATCGCTCAGAGTGGGAGCAGATAGGAAAGGGAGAGTTCGGGGGTGAGTGCCTCCTCTACATGCCACACACACCACACACACCACACACACCACACACACCACACACACCACACCCCACCCCACTTCCAGTTTCAGCAAACTCCACCTCCAGAGTAGATAAGTCTAACTAAATTCTTCACTCATCTGAACAATTCCATCACCTGTCTGTTGTGTTAAATGATGCATCACCAAGTAAAAGAAATATATCATGAATTTTAAATATTTTATATCAGTTATGCTAAGATTATTGATATTGCAGTATTTCTGAAGTCTATTGTATTGTTGCAGATGTATACAAGGGGATGTACAACGGCCAGGCAGTGGCTATCAAGCAGCTCAAGGACATTGACAAGGCAGAGCAGACCTTCCTGAAGGAGGCGTCCGTTATGACGTGAGTATGTCCACAATCACGGATTTCAAATAACTAGAACTGTCGCCTTCGTAGCCACTCAGAGACCTGTGTTTGTGTGTCCCTGCACTCTGTCAAAGAGTCTGAATACCTAGAACTGTATCCTTCGTAGCCACTCAGAGACCTGTGTTTGTGTTTTCCTGCACTCTGTCAAAGAGTTTGAATACCTAGAACTGTATCCTTCGTAGCCACTCAGAGACCCGTGTTTGTGTTTCCCTGCAGGACTCTACGACACCCCAACCTAGTTCAGCTGATTGGGGTCGTGCTCAGTGACCAGTTTTACCTCGTGACGGAGTTCATGGGTCGCGGAAACCTGGTGGAATATCTCCGCAGTCGTGGCCGTGGCGTGATCACCAAGAAGGACCAAGTCAACTTCTCCACGTACGTCCACTTACTTGTTTTCTCTCTCGTCATGAATCGTTGCATGTCAAAGTCATTATCATTTATGACACTTGTTGATTGTTCTTCTGTCGTCATATGATGCGTGCGCTGAAATACTTCTTATTAAATCGTTAATTTCTGGTTATCCAAACATGACAATGATGTAGCATCTGCAGTTGGCTGTAGCATGAGAGGGGTTAAGTATACACTGCTGGTCTGTTGACAGAGACACATGTGCAGCCATGGAGTACCTGGAGAGTAAGAACCTGGTCCACCGGGATCTGGCCGCCAGGAATGTCCTCGTCAGCGACAACGGCACAGCTAAGGTGTGTGTCCCATTGAGGGGCCCAGGAATACTCTAGTCGTACAAGTTTTCCAATCAGTGTTGCCAGCAAGCTTGTACTATATAGTTGCTAACTTTCTACTCTATACATTATTATTATTATTATTATTAATAACATTATTTTTATTATTATTAATAACATTATAATTATTATTATTATTATTATTATTATTATTATTATTATTATTATTATTATTATTATACACCTTTATATAGCAACAGCCATATAGTTGCCAGCAAGCTAGTATATTCTACACTCTACATCCATATATAGAACACGCAGCATTTGAATCAACAGCAACTTCCTCATCTAGCTTGAAATTGTTTTCCTATTTTGTCAGGTGTCTGATTTCGGACTGGCCAAGTTTGAAGACTTCAGCACCGATGGTGGCAAGTTTCCCATTAAATGGACAGCACCAGAAGCTCTGAGAGAAAACGTGAGTACGACTGTACCTTATCCTCAGGGTCCATCATCTCCAGGGATTTGAGACTGGCCCCGAGATTACGAAACTTTCTGAGCACAAAAACGTACTCAGACTATGACGTCACATGACGTTTTATGAACTCAATTCTCAGTTGAGCACAGAAACGTACTCAGGGCCTGGCTATTTTTTCCATTATATGCGAAGTCAGTTATATGCATATACCGTAATTACCGGGTAGCGTTAGACAGGACCAGGACTTCATCAGATTCAGTACGTTATAGACGAGTGTCCGGTTTATGCGAGGCCGTTATATGCGAGGTCTACTGTATTTCTAATGAGCTGAAAATGTCAATATCATGGATGTGCGACACAAGACTATTAACCGTGTCATCACTGGTGACAATGGGACATGCCTAGCGATTCAAAATTTCCCAGACAGAAAGTTAAATTTAATTTTGATTGATTCAATGCTTTACATTGCTGGGGCAATATTTCACCTATATGCGACAAATTTGATTACACATCCGAGTTCCACTGATCTCTTCTAATATGTACATAGACTGTTGTAGATATGACATGCTTACCAATTTACACAGACGGTAGTAGTAGACATGAAGTACAAATCAATGTACAAGAACTATCGTAAACAAAAAGTGCATACCATCTCCTGATGGCTTCCAATTGTAGTAGCTGATCAATAACGACTCAGGATGCCATATTTGAGCCATTTAGCACAACATATCTAATATGTTTCACTACCAATATACCAAGATAGTTGCATGGTACAGATTCAAATAGAGCACTGTCTAGTGTTACATATATGTAATTCTGCAATAACACCTCTTGCGTAGACAAAGTATGGAAACAGCAACGCAATGAAAACACAGAGTAACGCTGACAGTAGTACTGCACACTACAGATGAATACAACGCTGACAGTAGTACTGCACACTACAGATGAATACAAGAAGACTTGTAGGGGTGACGGCTACGTGAAGTGAGATTCATCATTTAGCAGGAGGTGGAACCTGAGCTGGTTGTTCTGGTCCGCAATCTGGAACAGACAATACGAGGACGTTGAGTTGAAGTCAAACACACGGCGCTAACGCTCACTGCAGACATTTGCAATCTAGAGCAAGCAATAGGTCATGATGTCAAAGCCCATTGGATATATTTGTATACTCTGGCAGAAATTGACGTCAAAGCTAAAGCAGATATTTGAAATCTGGAACCTAGGACATGAAGTTATGTCAAAGCTCACTGCATCTGAAAAAGATGTCGCAGTTTCTAGACCTGGAACAGATATTAGGACATATGTCAAAGCTCACTGAAGATATGTGCAATCTGGAACAGAAACCAGTACAAATGGCAATGCTCACTACAAACAATAGGACATCATGTTCACTGCATACTATTTTGTAATCTCAATAGAAAATAAGGACATTTAATGTCAAAGCTCACTGCATATCTGGAACACACAATAGGACATGATATCAAAGTTCATCTAAAACTTGTGAAAGAAACAAAATGACATTTGGATGAGCTGATGTCAAAGTTTACTGCACATATTTACAATCTAGAACAGACAAATGGAAATGGCATGAGAATATGCATGGCAGAATATACATTTGATAGTAAATGTATGCAGTGAGCTTTGACATCAACTGGTACTCATAGCCTATTATGTCTGTCCTAGATTTCAAACGTATGCAATGCATATTCTCATGCCATTTCCATTTGTCTGTTCTAGATTGTAAATATACTACCAACAGAAAATAAGGGAATGCATAATGGTAACACTTTTAGTATAGGCAAATTCAATGTGCCACTGTTAAACAGCCCAATAAGACACGTTCATGCACATAAAATATGGTATTGCCCATGCATTTTCGCACTTGGGTTGAACATTTCATTACAATTAATTTACTCAGT
>JAUTBZ010024896.1:0-19581 GCA_032361785.1 Lepetodrilus galriftensis
ACCGTGCTGCGTTGCGGTTTAGGTGTGGACAGTTCGTGCATTTTAGTAAGAAGTGATCTGTCCGGGAAACACGCAGCATGAACCGCAGCGGTTCCCGCGTTAGGTCTATTTGAACTTTTAGTCTTCTTTTTTCATATATTTAATACTATGCTGATATTTGTATTTCAGGAAAACCAGTAAGAAAGTTCCAGCTATGAAACCTGTGAAAAGCCAATTCTACGAAAACAACATGAGCGTTAATCACCATCTCAATAAACTGAAACAGAAAACCCAAAAATATCAGTTATGCACGTATGTTGTTATGCCATTGTTGCAAATTATTTTAACCAAATATACTGCAGTAATACAAGTATATTTTGATTTGTTTTTTAATTTTTCTATTTCAGTGAATCGAATTTGCCCACTTCCAATACAGTTCCCCAAAATGAGCAGCCTGTGTTGGAAGCAACACCCAATTACTCCACCTTGTTCAGTGATGCGTCACTCACCATTGTATCAAGTAATAAGGTACCGTAAACAATAGTGCTCCCTCGATATAACGCCCTTCGATGCACCGCGGATTCAGATATTACGTGGGGTCCAACGTGGACCCCATTTAAAAAAAAAATAATAATATTTTATTTTTTTCTCCAATTATATTTGTTGATATAACGCGGGTATTATAACGTGGGTGGCATGTCATGGACCCCAACTTCATCGTTATATCGAGGGAGCACTGTACATGTTTAACACCATATATAATATCGTAAAATATTGGATTAGTATCTTTAACAAAACATTTATAATCATTATTCACATAGTTGTCAGTATTTTTGTCACTTCCATTAAAATCTTCTATTTAAATAAATCTTTTTAATATTTTACAATTATTAATGAAGAATAGCTGACCAATAGCTTTAGTTAATAATAATCATCATTCATATAACAATCACATATATTAAATATGTGTTGCACAGTGCATATATAAACGGCGTGATATAATATAATGGCAGAGTTAATAATTACCCATGGTTCAGGTTTGTTGGAATTTGTTGGTCATAACTGAACTGTAACTAAACAAAACAAAAACAAAATGCATTATGAGTATATCATTCCCTAACTAAAGAATATATTATATATATCTTTATTTATAAATTCGTACTTAAATATGATATATAGAAAAGAGAATTATTGGCGAGTTGTCTCCCTTAGACCATTCCATGATCATAGAATTTGAGAAGAGGTATATTCCAAAGGCAAGCAAGCTAGCAGTAATATACTCTTACTACTATTGATACAAATTTAAAGAAATGATGGTAGTGGTAAATGAATATTACTTTGAAATGTGGATAAATAACAAGTATTTGTTGAAACTAATTCAAATAACTGCAATGAAGTTTACAATACATGCCAGGTAAATGCATGGGCAATACTATAATGCATATGCTTGCCTGTACTAATTCAGATGTATATTGGTGCTACTTATAAGTTTCTCTTTGAACGAAAAGCATGTACATGTATTATATATATAATTAAGTGTTCCCATATTGTTTTTACAGTAGTATACTTCAAGTCAAGTATCTCCACTTACCTGGAGGCCTAACTCCTGAAAACAAACACAAACAGAGAGATTAATTTACATCAAAATGTACTTGTGGTCATGCATAGATCTACATAATTAAAAAGATTCAAGAACGACAAATAAGTTTAGAAATTAGATTCTGTTTATGCATACTAATAGTGATAACATATTCATTAAATAAACTTTAGATGAATACTCAAACAAATAAACTAAATATGATTTAAGCAAATTTTATTCACACACAAATATGAATGTCGGCTAGCAATATATGCTAGAAGGTTATTTGTATAGATGTGCTTACATCTTCTCTTCCTGGTGCAAATAATCTATTCTGCTGAAATTGGTTCTTCTTCTTATTCCCGCTGTCTGCCAGTTTAACCAAGAGCGGTTCCGTGCAGCCTGTGAAAAGTAGATGTACTATTTTAGTGAAAACATAAATCTTACTAAATCTTAGGAATGTTGTTTCAAGACTATCTAGTTTCAAACAAAATGTTGTTCTTTGAAATAATATAAGTAAATGCATATACAAAGCTCAGGAATACTTTTCATTCACAGTTTACTGTTTTGCAAAATGTTACCACATGTAATACATATTTTTAGAATATATATGAGCCATTCCTAGAAGTTGTAATACGTATCACGAGGCATTTGAATAGGCTTATACGATACAGGAGCACCGTGTTATACACACTTTGTACACAGCGACAATAGCAGGGCTGTTCACCCACGAGTAGCTAGATACTCAAATACGTCCTAACACTTGTTACGACAAAGAACTGATATAATCCCGGCTGCCCTTTCAGGTCAGTGATTGTCCCTCTGTGAGGGGACCGCGCACATGACTGCTCACGACAACACAATACAAACTCCCTGCAGTACCAATTAAATGACCATGTACGGAGCTCAGAGACGGCACTTTATATCCAGCACCTATAGACTATCAAAAGACGTTTCAAACCCTAGTCCAAATATGTGAATAGCTAATCACAATCGTGTTTGTATGTGTCTTTAGTCCGGGCTATGGCAATGGTGTACATTAACATAAGCATATCCAGTCCCTATTCTACCCTATAGCATACCATATGCAATAAAAGACCACCCTATTTACATTCAAACGCCACAAAAATGTACTTGTTGTATATGAACATTATAACGCCTGTCGTAAAGTTCAAATCAAAAGCTAATTTCATGTCAATTATCCAGACCGGTGTTCACAGCTGGAGAACAGCTTCACTAAGTACATGCATACGTGTGCCAGGCGACACTGTCGCCACTCTCACCTGGTTGGGCGACACTGTGATGACACGTCATAGATCGTAAGGGACTTGATAACTGACTTGCATTTTTCTCGCGATTATGTTCCGGCCAGACAAGAAAGTGGATAGTACGTTTCAAGTTCAAAAATTTCAAAATCGCGATACCCCGAAGCTGATTGGGAAATTGATTTTCAGTCAATGTTTACTGTAGAATCTATATACATGTATACATTATTTCCTTACCATATTATTGCATAACAGCAGTTTCTAACCATGATCAAAACATTGCTTTACTATTCTCTGGGGGAACGGCAGATACGATGTCAAACTCATTGTAACGCATCCGCATGATTGTGACGTATTGGTTTATCTTCTACTAGAAGAGTGAAAGCCAAACTGCGTTAAAAATGCACGCCGCTACATAATAATATTAAAAATGAACAGGGGTCTGTTGTCCAGGCCTGTATAATCCGACACGTACTCTCACCTGGCAGGACTTTGGTGTTGAAGGCGTCAATGACCTGCTGGCACTTCTCTCGCGACTCCATCCTGGCAAAGCCCACGCCTCGGCTGATTCCGTCTGGCTTCCGCAGGATCCGGGTGGATATTACAGTTCCGTAGTCTTTAAACATATTTTCTAAATTTTTCTCCGTAAAATATATGGGAAGATTTGCTATATACAGGTTAGTGGGATCTTGTTCCTGTTGCTGAAACACAGATGGTATCAATACATTAGTCAAATACCATGATGCATTTAGATGATAATGTGTAATAAATCATGTGTCCTATGTTTGAACTGATCTATTCTGGAATTCTTGCTATTACTTATCTATAAATATGATATAGAAATCCACTATTTATTTACTGCAATATTGCACAATTAAATTATAACCAATACAATATGATATAAGTGGATGTAATGGTACGTTATTACACTAGTGAAAGGAGTTAGGAGAAGAATGTGCATGTGAATATTTCCTCCTTTACAATAAACAATACAAGTGTGCTGTGTATGCTGTAGAAGCAACTGCAGGTTCCACCATTATCTGAGTGATGCATCAGAAGTCATACAAAGTCTCTCATTCACAAGGATTCCAAATGTCCCTCATCATTGGCCAGGGCTATAAGAGTCCGTATTGTTCGTAGCGCCAGCCATTGTCTGGTAATACAGGATGATGATATCCCAGCCAGGCAGTGAGAACTGGTGCCCCGGGTAATAGCCTTACAAGAATATTCTATTTGTCTTGTGTAACAGACACACTTAGTCTTGATAATTCCGCCATATTTCACAGTGGTATACGAGATAGCACTGACTCCAACTACTTAAACACATAGAGAATACACATACAGAGCAATATATACACACAGAATAGAGTGTCTCACCAGCACGTACGATCTTCCACGCCATGTGAAAAAATGTATTGTGCATAATACTGATAATATCTGTTTTGCTTTGCTTTAATGGAAAAGCAACCATGGCTTCAAATTGAAAATATTTTAGTTTTTCTTATCTGTTCATAAACTCTTTGTTCCTTTATGTTTTGTAGACAACATTCTATCTTAAGTTTATTGCTTGCACTTGTCTAAAAACTATTATGGCAATGGGAAAATAGAACTGTTTATATATATCAATAATTGACAGGTATCAGAAAACGCTCCTAGCATACATAAACAAACAAACGAACATGATTTGAATTGTTTTTGGAAGCCTGCAATGTAAACCCAGAAACTGTTCAATCACAATAGAAGGTATTCTGTAACAACATAATCGCCACAATGATCTTTGATATGTTACAACACTTTGAACATTAATGAAAAGAGTCCCGTTGTGCAATGTATATACCTTGTTAGGATCAAGTCAGATAAGCATCACCGGCAACAATAAGCAGCATATCTTATCAGGTAACACTGGAGCACCCATTGTCAGACGGGAAATGATTTAACACACATGAGTTGATTTTACAAACTCTGTTATCAGCAGAATGTTGCAATATGATAAGGAGTAATTAGAGCCCTATAAGTACTGGGTATGTCCGCGGCATTATACAGATGAGTTGGCCCACTGCCAGGACTGGGGTGTGGTATGATCTCGTACTGCCGCCATACACAGCTGGCAGCGCAGCTATATTCCATATCACATGTAGGAATAACAACGAGGGAGGGGGCTATAAATTATACTGCATGCCTCGGTCATGCATTTACATACATCATTATATTGTCTTCTCGCAGAGGTATATCATTCATATTTAATACACATCCCTAAGGACATGAGGGACATAATATAAGCCCAACTCTCCTACATGCTTCTAGTCTCAGTGGCTGATTACTTATGAGCTATTATAGTTGGTACATGTTGTACCGTTTAAGAACACATGCACCCACTCATTTCTGATATAAACAAAATTAAAACTTCCTGGGAAGTCGGAGAAGAAAAAAGAAACAATATACAGAATATAGCAGAACTAGCAACACTGATGGTGTGATCAGTTAATTAATTAATCCATTAATAATTTACGAAAGTATGTTACTTAATATCTAAAGTAGCTCATACACAGCAGCCTGCTATAAGAGAATTAGAAGCCTGCTATACGAGCACTAGAATAGTATAGTAGCCTATAGTTCTTATTACATCACATGACTTGGTCAGTCATTGCAGTCGAGCACACAACACTAGCGCCCACTTTGAATACATGACCATGAAAGCTGGATCTTATCTTGTCAAAATGTCTGGGATGACATGTGTGAAATATTACAGTGTGTACATGCCCACACAGCCTAGGACCTCCCTATCTATGTCAATGTAAGATGCCCTGAAACAAAACTCCACAGTGTGTCTGTACCATTTCAATTACAGCTCTTGTCAAGGAAGAAACATCTTCCTGACCCACTAAATCCATCAAGTGGAAAAAAAGAAGCTACACTACAGCATACCTTAAATTCTACAGGGCACAATTTGATTGGAACTGTCACATCTGAACAAAATGTCCCCGTTAATCTAGATGTATATATCCAGATGGTCACAATTTTAACTTGCATTTGTACTACAAGACAATTTGAAATGGAAAAGTTAAAGGAAAGGGAAGGTATATGGTATTCCCAATGCAGATGCTACATCTGTCCAAGTTGGAATAGAATGAGGCCTAGATCGGCCTTAGAAGATTTATTTCTCCAGATGTTGAATCAAATTAGCTTCAGGACATATGATCTTAATTATTTCATTATCCAACAGATGCATTTCGCTTCTCAAAATTAAATCATAATTGATAAGAATATAAACAAATAAAAATGGTTATAGATCCATCACATATATATATACTTCATAAGAAGTTGGTTTATTTTTGGTGGTTTCTAATAGTACTTCAGTGCCAGGAAACTAATAAGAGCAGAATGAGACGGAATACTTAGAAGTGGTAGTAAGAGTGACAAGTAGTGGCAGGTACAGATGCAACTGCAACAATCATCCCTAACTAACATGGACTGCCGCCTCACCACAGCAAGACATGAACAAGCAGCCTTCTATTTCCTAGACTGGGGTTATTCATACCACCCACCCACCCACAGTTTATCTACAGTAACAGTACACATTGCAAGCATTGCCCTAATAACACATTGTATGATGCATCTCATGTTTCTAAGTAATTCACAATTTGGTATGTACAGCTCAACCAACTGCGTCTTCCCCTCTATGTAAAGCATACTTTAGTAAACACACTTGTCCATGTGGCTGCTCCACACTGTACATACATGATGCTCTCTAAATGCACAAGATTAAACAGACCTCTACAAATAGATCTTAAAGGGAAATTATTAGAATTGATCAGCGTTGTCCCCCTTGACATGACCATTGAACAAAACCTGTCTGCATAATTCTATGTGTACTCATGTCATTCCAAAAATATTTCTGAGTTGAAATCAAATCCTTCATAAAAAGTAGTGACAATGGCTCAAGAAATGATTTCCAGCTATTCTAAAACCTATCTAGTCGTCCATTGTGCTGTAAATAGGGCACTGCTCGCACGGTTTCATTTTACCGAGAGCACGCACCCGAATTGATCACCTTCAAACCACCCTTACACAAACACACACCTTTCATGGCAGCCCATTGATGGTCGGCCTGGCCAAATAGTACTGCATGTCTTCAGTGCCGCACGTCAACTCCGCCTTGTAATGCCGGGATTATGTACAGATTATTAAGTGGAGATTGCACCAGTACCAGACTCCACGGCCGATCAACCCAGATCTTTCCATCAAACCAAGCATTGTTTTGGGAAGTTTTCAATACTAAACACCTTTGATGTTGAGTTGTAAGCTGCATATTACCATTGTACATACTCCATGGAAGACTGTCAACCCGTGTTTACATAGTATTGCCCACAGTCTGCATAATGCCAGAGTGTTTGGCAAATATTTACACAGAAATCTCAATGTCTAGATTGAAATATTGTATTTTACATTTGCAGTAACTACACAAAGGTATCTCAACCTTTATATTTGGTTATCAGGGTGGAATTCTGAATATGTATTAAAGATATTGGAATCTTATTAAGGAGACTAAAAGTACAGTACATGAAGCCCATGAGGCTGTGCATGAAGCAGTGGTACACAGACAACTGTATGGCTTCTGGATTGAGTAGCAGGACGTAGAATCAAGTTGGAGTATCAGGACATAATATGAGGACATTGCAGCAGGACTGAGTGGCAATGATGGATGGAAGCGGCTCCGACATTCAGGAACACTCGGCTTGTAATGTTCTCTGAGCGGAATCCACTTGACGATACTTGCAGGAAATTATTAATACATTTGTTTAATACATCCATGAATCAGGTGGCACCCCGGAGGCTTTATGTTAGTTCCTTCCATTGCATGGCCATCAATCGGGGTCTAATACCGCTCCACGACACCGCGGCATTAGTCAGCTTGTCAGGCCGCCACCGTAATGTGCTGTTAGCTCCGGCACTAATGAGTGCCAGCAATTGACACAACTAGAACGTAGATTAGTCAACTCCCCAGAACAATAGCCAGTCGGCATTGTCTTACCACACATTCTTATACTATATCAATGGAGGGCGTGCTGAACACGGACTGCTACACATCCTGATACAGAGCAGCAAGAACACACCGACTCTTATACTCATTCTCAGTTACAATTTGACTCCATGCAACGAGCGATGAATATCATTAACTTACAGCAACATGTCTTCATTTCCATATGATGGTTTTTTTTCATTACTAAAAAAACAAAGTTAATGACAATGCAGGTATAGTGCTCCCTCAATATAACGCTGACGTTGGTGTCCATGACATGCCACCCGCGTTATAATACCCACGTTATATCAACCAATATAATTGGTGAAAAAAACAAAGATTTTCTTTTTTTTTAAATGTGGGTCTACGTTGGACCCCGCGTTGTATACAAATCCGCGGTGCATCGAAGAGCATTATATCAAGGGAGCACTGTAGTATTATAATGATCATAACCACAATATTGCTGATTGCGAAATCTGAAATTTGAGAATAAAATGCTGACCAGGAAAAGTACTTTGATACTGCACTGGTGTAGAATGCGCTGGAGCATCCCGGCCAGCTAAGACACAGTTCAAGGCCCCTATAGTACTACTACTGATAGTCTTTCCCCGAGTTCTTTACAGGGAGACATGCATGATGAACTGGGCTACACGGCTCTATAGATAGGTGGCAACATGGGGCTCTCCTATCACATAATTTACATTGATATTGTCGGAATGACAACACAGCTTTATCAAGATCTGGCACCCAGTTATGAGGAGATTACACCACTATTGTGTTGCAAATTCACAGTGCCAGATATCCCTAGTATAAGAAAAGAATTCTGTATTAAAAAATACTGTCTGAATACCAGCTCTTATAACATGTCAGAACAAATATTTCAACAATTCGTTGCACAATAGCTGCTATCAACTCCATTTTTATTTTAAGTAATGCAGTGTTATGGAAGTCTTGATAAAAAAATTATGGTTTCTTTATTACACTAAATTTTGTGTTGCTCAAATACACAAATACTTTTTTGTTGTTGAGAATATTCTTTATGCTCAAATACACAAATACCAATTTTCTTTTAGAATAATCTTTATCATCATATGAAATAATAATACTGCTGTTTTTATGAAAGCATAACTACAATAAATGATTTGCAATTTCTCTAACTCCTGTAGATAGGTAGCGTAGACACAATACGTAATGCTATTTCCATTAAATGTTGGTCATGTCCCTCTGGGGAGCAGCTTCCTGTGCAGTGTGTACTCAGTACAGCCAGGCCAGCTATTTACAGAAATACTATGTACATATAATGATGCTGGCCAATTAGATGTAATATAGCAATAGGCTGCAACAGTCACATTGTTGTCAGATCTATACCCATCACTGTGTGCACCGGTATGTATACACGCCTATGCCCACACGCTTATGTCTATACTCCTATCTTGCACATAAATTGTCCTATCTCACAGCATCAGGTTGTGTTGGTTTGATGGGGAATTTTGGTTGAAAGAAGCCTAGCTCTTAGCTATGTTATTCACAAAGTACCAAATAGAATGATGTCTACCTCACCTACCCAGGCAACCCACCTACTTATAATATAATCAGCCCACACATGCGGTGTTAAGTGGGTGTAAAAGGCATAATAACAGAAAGGCTATAATTGCATCATATTCCACGCTGTTACAGTTTTATACATCATGAAGTCCATAATAAATCATATCGCGCTGTTATATTAACCTATTATATCAGAGATATCACTGCGTGCATTCACCCCACTGCTATATATCACCTATATATATATTATAAGAACAATTTATTACCTAGTTGTTGAGATATTTGGAATATGTCTCCATCACTGTTACATTGTATTTTGTATTCCTCATGGGTGTCTAGCACATCATGATAATCAAAATTCATGCGTTATCACCATAACATATTTACATTAATAAGTATATATTCAATCACTACACAACAGATACCACAAAATAAGTGAATATATTGCTAGACATTGTAGAACATGTATATGAATATTTTGAGAATGTGAGGAATGCCGTCGGGTAGTTTCTTCCCTACAACTCTGACAGTACTGTATGAATATCAAATCTATTAAATGTTCAATAACTATTTCAATTACTGTATTTATGTCCCTCATTTGTCAGTTAGGAGCTCTGGCACTTTGAAATTTGAAGACTGAAAGTGGTAAGCAGGTAGAGTCTACATCAATGTCCACAACGAATGGCTTGAAAGCTGATAACAGGTGAGTGTTAAAAGCAGGTTGGTTTATTGCAGTAGATAAAGCCATGTAGTGGACACTTCAACTAGGTCAAGCATACATAGAAATCAAGTGAGTTGTCTAGACAACAGGCTTCACCTAGACTGTCGGACATTTACAAACTATGCTGCTTGTTGAGTCCGATGTTATAGGTCAGCCCTGAGTGGCATTATGTTCTCTTTTAAGTCCAACACGGAGATAGGAGGTGGGAGCAGATGACTGAGCCCGCCTGAGTCGCGACTGAGCCCGCCTGAGCCCGTGCTAGGCACAGCACCACCAGCGTTAGGAGAGTTAGCAATACCTCCAGGCCCCACCAGTAACACATGTGATAGCAACAGGCATGTTTGCTCACCACCAAGATGGTCACCTTTCCAGGGATGTCAAGAATTTCTAAAGTAAAGTTGTGTTTGCTGTCAGAAGCTGTCAAATGAATACAGCAGTACCAGGTTACTGAATAGTTAGCCCCTCCTTACTGGTCCGGACCAGCCGAGCTTGGAATACCCTGTCCTGCCTCCGATACCCTGGCTGGACATCAGGCTACAAGCATCTTGTCATGCCTGGTCTAGCAGCATCAAAAGAATACTTGTTCTAATATATTATAATACATTAATAACTTAATACACTTACAATTCAATATCATAATTTTGACTTCATTTTTTTTCATAATCAAAGGTAACCGTCTCATCAGGTCAGGTGATGTAGTTACACAGATAAACCAATTCCCTGAGAATACGACGCGTGTGATCATAACACTGCATCGCATGCCACCCAGTGATGAAGAGCCAGAACTACAGGTACACGGGATATATACTAACATATTCATATCCCGACAGGTCAAATGTCAGCTTCATACTTTGTCATTTTTAAGCCCATCCCTATCTACAACGCATACCTGAGAGTGTGTTTCATGTAGCGTAACAGTAGTATTTCATCATGGTTTCCAACAACTAGGCTGATATATTGAGATAATAACAATTTTGAAAAATACATAGAATGCAATTAAATGCTAGGCAATAATACATAGCAACTGCACATAATATTCACAATCCTAGATTTAACTGCGAATAAATTACATCTTCAGTATATTGGCATAAAAGAGATGAGAGAAGAGAGAAAAAAAGAATTTAGGTATTCAGCTTGCAATTTATGAATTATGTGTTCAGATCTACAAAGGAAATCGCTGTACTTTAAGATGATAGCTATACTATTAAAAAGGAATGTTTCGAAGTAACCCTAGTTAATATAGAGGAATAATTACTGCTAATCATATATGATTGCTGAAAGGCCAACAATAAGCTGTATAGAGAGGAAGACTGCTGGCTATCAACGTGTCACATTGATATATTGAGAATCAATCATGATTAAATGGCATAATTGGAAGTGATGTAAAGAACTGCATTTAAAAAAGCGCAAATAATCAATATTCGGCAATTAGACTGAAATGAGGCGTGTAACACGTCTCAAAGAACTCCTTCACATTCTATTTTCACTCTGGTGCAGAATCACAAACTGGAATTCAATGAAAATGCACACAAAAAAATAATGTATTATCCGTAAAATTAATTGAAGAATTGTATGTAATGCTACTTTGCTATGATCTAAATTAATTAAGAATGTGTATGCTACTTTGCTATGATGCAAATTAATTGAAGAATTGTATGCTACCGTATTTGCTATGATGCAAATTTAATTTTGTTCCATCAGCTTGTTGAACATTCTTATCAATCAGCTTTCACTGGGAATGCCATAGTCAGGAGGAAAGTTGTCATTGATCTAGTTAATCAATTACCAGGCGGCTAGTGTCTACAGAGTCAATCATAGTTGATGAGTTTCCTTTACTTAATGACCAATGGCCGCAGGCTATAAATTCAACCTTGCCGCCCTGTTACCAAAGACAATGCAAATCCTTGTCTCTGCGGTGCCTGAACAATAGGCTTGGAGATAAGCAGGCAGTATCCATATCTCAGTCTAATGTCTTGTAATATAGAGTCATAGACTCATTGTAGATCGTCCACATAGTAAACCGAGCCATTCCAGATGGTTTAAAAACTGACATAACAATTACAAAAACGGTTGTGAATGAAAAATGTTAATACTGTATACGGTATATCTTTTTATGAATTATCAATACCACTGTTGCTATAAATTTTCTTTTAATATTTGAATTTAGATTTAAATAAATAATGCCATTTAAATGCATAATCTTTTTATGAATACTGTTGTTACAAATTTTCTTTTAATATTTGAATTTAGATTTAAATAAATGCTGCCATTTAAATGCATAATCTTTTTATGAATACTGTTGTTACAATTTTTCTTTTAATATTTGAATTTAGATTTAAATAAATACTGCCATTTAAATGTAGATTTTTAAATAAATACTGTGATTTGCTTTGATGATGTGTGTGGTAAGATGTTCATTACACACCTCTGTGTGTGGGGAGTGTGGGGAGTGTGGGGAGTGTGGGGTTTGTTAATACACCAGGTTGCTATCCATGGTTGGATCTCTCATTAGAACTGCTTGTGAATGTGACAGGGTCATTTCATCTGCACGTGACTCCAGCCTGAATGTGACATCCCAGGCAAGATGGAGGGTAACGCAGTACTGGCTGGCTGTACCGCCATCTCACTGCCATTTCACCGCCATCTCACGCTAATCTCAAATATACTAAAATACTTGGGTTATTTCTGTCAATGCCTGTTTTCCCTTGTCACTTCATACATTCTTATTCCGGATGAAACAAGATCTCTGATGCTACCTTACTCTGGAAGTGTTTTTGTAATAGTGGATAACCATTGACTGAAAGTTACATGTGTGCTGCCGCTATCAAAGCTCATCTATATGGCTAAGCATAATGAAATGAATTCTTGGGGTTTTTTTCAGTAACTTTTGATTTTTAAATATTATTCACTAGATTTGATTCAATAATATACCATCAATGGTAATTCATGGCAATTTGGGAAAATGGGTATAAAAATAACCAATAATTAGCCACATCAATTTGGTATAAGAGTGGGCATTCAAACCATTAAATTAATACCATGTTATTAAATAGAACAGGCTCTCAATTACCACTATCACTGTCCATCCTTTAGTCACTCACAACCATCACTGTCCATCGTTTAGTCACTCACAACCATCACTGGCCTTATTGCAGTCCCTGATTGGACAGACACAATCTAATGACTGTTTGAGTTACCATTTACCCAAATCTTTTAGCCTGAGTGGAAAAATTGCTGAAATGCGCAAGGAAAGATCAGCTGTTTTTAGATGGACCTGACCTGTTTTCCTACACAATCCCAGCCAGCAACCTGAGGACTATGTATCCACCGAGACGGCTGACTTGGAAAACATTTTACCAGTTTATTAAAAAATGTTACAAAAAAGACCGACCCCGACAGTTAAGCCGAGATATTCGACTTCAAACGCCGATGAGTTGACGGAGAATAGAAGAACGTGAAGATAGTATCCCACTGCAAACATCCTCAGACTGAAATACCTCATGAAATCATTACCTCCGACATAATACAGACCTAGAAATTGTCTAGCTAAGTGTAACCTAATCTAATCTAGTGAGAGAGATTACCCTCTTCTGTTTCCTCAGTAATGATACCAGTTTGAACAATGTGCCAATAATGCAGTACTCTAGACAATAGATCGTTATCAGATTAGCAGATCTTTCTTATTCATTCTCATAGTGCATAGCTTTTTTCTATTTTGAAGTGTAATGTTAGGGTGAAAAAACGATGACAAACAGAATGCATGTATAGACATAAGTAATAGAAACACAACTGTCAAGTTATTGTGTATCATGAGATATTTTGAGTGTTGGACTAGTCACGCAGCATGGTTTATAGAAAACTTTAGATTTTGATGATTTCACGTCAATGTTTAAAAGTTATTCTAAAATCATGAATATACAAGACATTAAAAAGTCTATATTTACAGATTTTTAAGTTCAATGAAGAATATCTTCAAGTTCAAATTTGACCAGAATTTCCAAGATTTAAGATGAAAAACTTTTGTAATCTTGTGGCCAGGGGAGATAACTTGACATAAACTGAAATGATCCAATTAATGGTGCAGATTTCTGTTGCCATAATGGAAGGACTTATCAGGTCTTATATTAATTGGAAAGGAATTAGAAAGTGCATATCTGGAGAGGTAGATGAGATAATGGCCGGGGTGTTATCAGGTAAAACCACACATATACTGCCTAAAGTCGGCTATCTACAAGGTGGGTCCACATAGACCAGTTCAAAGGATCAAACAATAATTTGAAATCTGAAAACATTCAACTCTGCTATGGCGATGACTACCTCAGTATCGGCACAGATGCAGATCTAATCTGGTGTTTACAGTCACAGATAAAATACTCCATATGCCAGGCATCCAGACTTGCCCCACCAGCTTGTCGGAGTTATCTCCAACATGGCCGCACCACGGCTTACCATGTACACTCTTACTATCAGCTTATGGGAGTTATCTTTGCTGTAACATGGCAATATCATGTAGACTGTTACCATCAGCCTGTGGGGGTTATCTATCAGATGGCTGGCTGCATCATATGGATGTACCATGTAGACTGTTACTGTTAGCTTGTGGGAGTTATCTTTTAGATGGCTCGCCGAATCATGACTATATGATGTAGACTGTTACTATCATATCAGCCTGCGTGGGAGAGATACCTTAAAATAGCTGAATGGTACTATTAACTTGTGGGAGTTATCTTTAAGATGGCAAAATGGTACTGTTAGCTTGTACCACCACACTCCCACTGCACTACCACATTGCTTTACCACTGCTCTACCACTGTACTACAACTTGCCCCTGCGGACCATTTGATTAGGCCACATTCACGTTCCACACAATGTCATGTATCCATCCCACATTTCCGTATCTGTACTACGAGCACCCTGTAACCAGCGCCGGGAGACAATGCACTCAATTGTATTCCACCACCACCACACCTACCAACATTTCAGCTGCACAGGTGCAAACATCACCTAAATACCTGGCTTACTAGCTTCAGGTACGCACTACCTTCACAGCATCCACGTCCTGTGATTCTCCTGCACTCATCAACGCCATTTGTCAACACAAAATTTGACATAAAACCACAATTAAGTGTGGAATATTCTGGAATTAGTTCCAGACCCACACGGTCTGTGTGAGCAGTAATCTTCCTTGTGATACTCAAGGATGGTTGAACATTAGCTGCATTTAGATTTGAGTAGGTGAAGGAAAACAGCCCTTGGATCCTTCATAAAAACATTGACTTGAAAACAATGTGACTAAACAACAATGAAGGCGACGCAGGTTGAGAAGTGCATCTCAATTGTTGAGTACAACAAGTTGCACTTAATGTACAAAATTACTTTTTTTTTCTCCGGAAAAATATGTTCCTTTTGTGATTCATTATATTAAAGATATGTAGGCATATATTTCTTACTTTAATTTATGCTAATTACATGTTATATGAGGTGCCAAGTAATACTGTATTAGATACTTACAACCAATGGTAGATTTTACTCAGAAGTGTTTTAATACCTTGTTGCAATCAACCCCTAATTTATACCATGTTGAGACTGCTATGACAAACACTGGATAAGAAGCAGGTTCAAACGACAGATCTGTAACAGTTTATCCTGGGATCCAATATATCTAACTACGGTGACACTCTACATTAACACTAGCAACTGGCAAACATCTGCCTGATTTTAGGATTATCTTTTTAATGAAACAGAGCCTGAGATTATGAAACATTTTTAGTACGATTTCATGCTCAAGCTCAAATGTTATATGATGTTTTATGAACAATACTTTGAGTTGAGCATGAAATTGTCCTCTCAGGTACTTTCAGGTAATCTCGGGGCCAGGTATGACTTCTGAATGCATCAATGAGTGTGTGGAGACTGCAGGACTACAGCGTGCGACTACTACTACTACATGGAGAGCCTAATGGCGGCTGATGGACCTACCAGACCTACCTTTGCCATCTGTGCCTGGATGCCCTGGCTCTGGAGTGTCTGCACTGCTGCCTCAGCTGCCTGGGGAGACTCAAAGTCCACAAACCCATAGCCTGAAACACCAACAATAGGGTATAAGCACAAACCCATAGCCTGAAACATCAACAATAGGGTATAAGCACAAGCCCATAGCCTGAAACATGAACAATAGGGTATAAGCACAAACCCATAGCCTGAAACATGAACAATAGAGTATAAGCACAAGCTCATAGCCTGAAACATGAACAATAGGGTATAAGCACAAACCCATAGCCTGTAATATCAACAATAGGTATAAGCACAAACCCATAGCCTGTAATATGAACAACAAATACCCGGTATATACGGTAGACAAAACCATGATGTAAGTGAAATAATCTTGAAAGTTGCTCTAGACCTCAATTATAAAAGCCACATAGAGCACAAACCCATAGCCTGAAATGTAGAACACATTGATCCATGCAATTGCCACCACAGCAATGATGTGCCTCTGATGCCATATTTTAATGACAACATTGGATTTTAAATATTTAAGATTTCATATGACTAATCTAGACTACAGAACTTTAGGACAGCCAAAATTGATCCTGGTATTCACAAATAAATTGTATTCACAGCGAAGGATGAAAATGTTGGAAATGAAAAAATCAGAAATGCAAAACTAGCACCTGGAAAAACATGAATTGCTAACTGGATGGATGGATGGATGGATGAATAGATGGATGGATAGATGGATGGATGAATAGATGGATGGGTAGACAGATGGATGGATAGATGGATAGATGGATGGATGAATAGATGGATGGATAGACAGATGGATGGATGGATGGAAGGATGGAGGACAAATACAGACACAGGAACAAGTCTGCCAGCCAGACGTCCAAAGTATCGTTTCTCAAAGCTCTCTTATCCGCTAAGGGACCATAGCATTATCTTAGCAATGTATTAGATATCGGCAAAGAGAGTGCTATGGTCCCTTAGCGGCTAAGAGAGCTTCGAGAAACGATACCCTGGTCAAGATGTCTGCGAGCTGGTACTACTGGACTCCTCAGTGGCTCCCCTCATATAACAAGTATTGTATAATACCAATCAGCAGCAACCTTATACAAACGATGGTTCCACTCGCAATGACCACGCTCTATAACACGGCAATAAGAATATTGATCAGGGACAGAAACAGGCGGAGGAAGAAACACAGCAGCAATTGAAGTCAACTGCACTTTTATTTTATTGTAAATCACAACCATTCTCAGAGTTATGAATGAACCATCAGAATTAATCCAATCAGCCGTCAATTTCCTGTCACATTGTAAAGCTCTTACTTGACATTTCAACAAATTTAACTTAAATCCTCCTAAATCACAGACATTTACTGATAATAAAACGCATCTTCTATGACGACCTTGACATTGCTAGATGAGGGCAGTGCAACTTGGTTGGGTTGTACATGTTCGGCCCTCTACTAGATATTCACCACTGCACTTGGTCACAGATTTATTTGAAGCCTGCAAATGACTGACAGTAAAAAAATTGTTTCAGCCTGTTTCATTAGCATTTTGATGAGTTGGAATGGAGCACACCACAAGATCTTCAGTCAACGTAGGTTTAATGTGATTGCACAAGCGGCCGAACAAAGCGATCGGATAGCTCCATTGCTTCACTTCCTGAACCGTGATCTTCTTGAAGCAGAAATTATGATGTTTCCAAGTCTTTCCTGCGCTATTGATGCAATCGGGCTGATTTATCGCAGCACAAATTTAGCTCAAACGGCTGACAGTAAACGCTGATGCGTGTCAATCGATCCAAGACAACACAGCTGTAATCATCTCCTTAAACTAAATTCTGTTTTTCTTAATCGCTGTATTGCCCTGACTACAAAGAGTGCTTGTAAGCTAAGTAATTCTCCCAGCAAGGAATCATTTGGGAAGGCCAGGTATTAACTTCACCAAACAAGATAAATAACTTTGTAAAACACGGAATGAATATTCTACAACCATTTCACTTGCCAATAAAACAATAGTCTGTTTTCAAAGATAGAGATCAAGTTAGATATTTTTGCCATGTTATTAAAAATAACTACGTGAGCTCACAGACTGAGGTCAGATCTGTACGCAGTAACTCAGGATACTATTCCATAATTTCCCTGGAACCGCTAGGAATAGTTTCAGTGCCTCAGCATAGAACAGTCATCTCCACAGCGTTCAACATGGCTCATAATTCCATTGATTTAGGCTGCAGTAAATCAGCACATTTGTTACAGTAATGAAATCTGTCACTGTCAGCTATCAGACATTTGATAATGTCAGTATTGCACTGAAAGCACAGCGAAATTTGTAATCAATAAATAACTTCCGGATAACTCTTTATCAGCCCGAAACTAATCCTAAAATTACATGCAATAACTATATTAAATTCTTTATTTTCTAAAAATAAAAATAAATAGAATAAATCAGATGAGCAAATTTACAAGAATAATGTTTCAATTGAACCATGATACATGTATTTACTAACAACTGGGACGAAACATGTAATTTTCTGTCATCCACTTGATTTTATCTATTAGCTGATTAAATCAATGTCTCTACAGCCTATACTTGGACCCAATGAGAACTACACACTACAATGTCCCACGGATCCTGGCGGTGTCCGATATTGACCTGCCTGACCCACGGCCACTACCTGCCACCCGCAGATGTATCTGATGGTGCCCTGCCATCACACGTATCTGATGGTGCCCTGCTGCCACACGTATCTGATGATGTGGTGCCTTGCACCACACAGACTAAGTGGGGGCCTCTCCTACCCCAGTATTAACACAACTGTGTCATTTCCCAACACTTGTCTTGCCATGAGAACCCCTTTATGCGGGGTCAGGGAACTTGATCCCTAGGGTGTGGAGCATCAGAGGTGTAAGTTAGTTTTCTGACGGACATGATCAGCATGCATGCTGCCGATTCATTTCAGTTCTAGGTCAGAGAAACCCAGTTATTCAGCTTGTCACACATCACAAGACTTATACTTATTTCTTTTAAAATAAGATGACAAACACGTGTTAATGACATGGATTAAACAAATCTACAGTTCTAGGAATTCAATGCAGTGAAACCTGTCAAAGGCTACGCATGTTCTTATCAAGAACATTTGGGTTTAATATTTATTGCTAACCTGATCTGTATTTAGATTTCAGCTTAAGATACATAAAGTTGGTCAGTGCATCTGACTTGTCTCATGAAACCTACATGTATGCCTACATGTGTGTGCCTACAGGTGTGCTTACATGTGTGCCTATAGGTCTGCCTACACAGTAGTTACAGACCTACACCATAATGCCGGCGCTACACATGCAACTGAATCGTCGTGATAATGAAAAGTTACTGCTACACGTGCAACTAATGCCGGCGCTACACTTGCGACCAAATCGTCGTACGACGAGCGTTATGCCGACTCCCGACGGTCGTAGTTAGGT
>JAUTBZ010025007.1:0-19571 GCA_032361785.1 Lepetodrilus galriftensis
CTGAAAAAAACAACTAATACTATGCAGCTTACAGACCAAGAAATAGAACGTAGAAAAAGCCTTGACGCACTCCGAGAAATGGGCATAAACCCCTACCCTTCAATGGGTTATGAAGTAAATGCTTACGCTAAAGAAATTGCTGAAGAATTTGATGTAGCGAAAGGTAATTTTCAAAAGGTGCGTTTGGCCGGAAGGCTGATGACTCGGAGAATCATGGGAAAAGCTGCTTTCGCAGAAATTCAAGATAAAACTGGTCGTATTCAGCTGTTTTTAAATCGAGATAATCTTGCCGATGGAGAGGACACTTCTTTATACAATCAAGTATTCAAAAAATACACGGATATAGGCGATTTCATTGGAGTTGCTGGAGAGGTTTTTCTAACCAAAACTGGAGAGATTACCGTTCGAGTACATGAATTCGAATTTCTATCTAAATCCTTACGCCCCTTACCTATTGTCAAAACGGACGATGAAGGAAATGTACATGATGCGTTCTCTGATCCAGAGTTGCGTTACCGCCAAAGATACGTGGATTTAATAGTAAATCCAGAAGTGAGAGAGACCTTTCGGAAAAGGAGTACGATGATCAGAACCATGCGTAATCACATGGAGGATGCAGGATATTTGGAAGTAGAAACACCCATTTTACAACCAATGTATGGAGGTGCTGCTGCTCGACCTTTTAAGACGCATCACAATACTTTGGACATGACGCTGTATTTGCGAATTGCAAATGAATTATACTTAAAGCGCTTGATTGTAGGGGGATTTGACGGTGTTTTTGAATTTGCGAAAGATTTTAGAAATGAAGGAATGAGCCGTTTCCACAATCCAGAATTTACACTTATGGAATTGTATGTAGCGTATAAAGACGTCTATTGGTTGATGGATTTTACGGAGCAGATGTTGGAGAAAGTGGCGATTGCATTACACGGTAGCTCAGAGGTTCAGGTCGGCGAAAATATGATTAATTTCAAAGCGCCCTATAAGCGTTACACGATGTTTGAGGCGATAGAGGAATATACGGGAATAGACATTTCAAAAATGGATGAAGCGGCCTTGCGGGAAACAGCCAAGAAATTGCATGTACCGATTGACGAAAGTATGGGTAAAGGAAAATTAATTGATGAGATATTTGGGGAAAATGTGGAAGGGAAATTAATTCAGCCTACATTTATCACAGATTATCCATTAGAAATGAGTCCTTTAGCCAAGAAGCATCGTAGCAAGGAAGGTCTAGTGGAGCGTTTTGAGTTAATCTGTAATTCAAAGGAAATAGCAAATGCGTTCACGGAATTAAATGATCCTATTGACCAGCGCGAGCGATTTGAAGATCAATTAACACTAGGGAAGCGTGGGGATGAGGAAGCGATGCAGTTAGATGAAGATTTCTTGCGTGCTTTGGAGTTTGGGATGCCGCCTACTGCTGGAATTGGGATAGGGATAGACCGATTAGCGATGATTATGACAAATTCTCCTTCCATACAAGAGGTGTTATTTTTCCCACAAATGCGTCCTGAGAAGTAGGAAAGAGCCATGTTAAGCACGCAAGCAGAGAAAGATCTTTCCTCCGCATCAACAATGTATTCCACTGATGCGAACTCACGATATGAGTGCCATGTTAAGCACCTGCGCAAAGACCTCTTTCCTCTTTAAAATGTATCAATGTATGCCCTTAGTCTAGCTTTTCAGAACACGATAACAACCCAATTTCTATTTTGCTCTAGCTTTATCCAGATTTCCAAAATGCCAACTAAATCCTAAATCCAAAGCAAACCTTCCATCTTCAATTTTCCCATCATAAATTAATTCGTTATTTCTTCTATGCGAAAAAAAAGCTACATACCGATCTCCAAATGGAGTGACATAATTGATACGAGAAGTCAAATATAAATTATTCCAAATTTTTTGCTGAACCCCAATAAACACTGTTTGATCAAGCCCAATAAATTTATTTTTGGGGATTTTTGCAACTGTTCTTACTTGGTTATTTCTGAATTTGTAGATAAATTCGGTTGAGCCACTGTTTGTTTTTCCTAAAATAGTGCCTGCCACCCCGCCAATCTCAAATACAGTATTATGCAAACGATACCTAAAAGATGCACTTGTAGTCAAAGTATTATACTTTGCGTTGTACTGCAGCCCTACAAAAGAAATATTCAGTATAGTATCGGTGAATAGTTGTTGATATTCTAACTTTCTGTATTGATACCCCAAGCCCAAGCCCCACGAGAATCCTTTTTTTCGAAAAGGAAAAAATTTCTGAAAATGTAACCCCAATACGGCATAGTTCTTTGACACAATGGGATCTATTTTTTCTTCACCACTATTTGATCCATAAACAGGAGAATCAAAGACAGGTACTGTTGTATATTTAAAATAAGAAATGTTCTTTCTCATCACCCTACTACCATATACTGCTACTTCTGTATTGCCAAAATGCTTAACTTGGGCATTTATAGTGGTAAACACTATTGAAAAAAATAGGAAAAAATATAGTTTTTTCATTTTTTATTTTTTTTGAAAAATCGCCAAGACAATCCAATACTATAGGCAAATTTCACATCTTTTATATATGCCCCTGAAATGCGCTCTCCATTTCCCACAGTATAGTGATATTCAATAACATGCCGAGAACTAGTATCAAGCACTTTGTTTACTTGAGCCGTTATGAATAATCTTTTCCATAACCTCCTCTGAAAATTCACATACAAGCTATTTTCATCGTTAAAATTATCCAATTCACCACCCGTAAGCTCATTAAAAACGAGCATTTTGTACCTTTGATTATCAAGTAAAACAGTATGTAATGCACCTGTGTACATTGCGTTCCTGTCTCTACTTTTATTAAGCAAAGTTGAAACCTCTAAACCAAAAGTTATATCTCCATCCCACTTGGGTAATGTCCGTCTAAAGTTGAGGTTTAGTGCAATATAATTCTGGTGGATCCTAGACCGTGCTTTATATATTAGCGGAATATATGTATTATCACGATGCAAACCTCCCATATACAAATCCGCTTCCAATTTTCTAAATTTATAATTGACTCCGAAGCCAATTTTAAATCGCTTATATGCCTTAAAAAAATACTTTATATCATATTCAAAAGTTAAATAATTTGGCACATTTTGGACTCCTAGTACTGGGACCAAAGCATCTATCACGCCAGATTGTTTTTTATTTGGATTAAATTCTGGAACCCACATAGTTACTACATTTCCTATATCTTTCACAGGACGTATCAAGACAAGCCTTGTTCCTATTTCAATATTATCAAAGAAAGAAAAATTCTGTGCAATCAAATCATTCTTTAATACTAAAAAAATGACTATTAAAAAAGTGATTCTATTCATTCTATTTTGACTTAAGGAAATTAAAAGCACAAGAGATATTGAAAATCCCTTGTGCTTCTTTTTGTTAATTACAATAAAAAAGTGATAAATCCAATCGAATTAAACCATCAGGGACTTGCATTTCATACCAACTAGTAACATCGTCAGTTATATGTTTTTTGCCGCCTCCAATATTATATATTACCTGACTCTTGGATTTCTTGTTCCTCATAATATTCTGCATCTATTTTATCAACTTTACAGATATCGATTTTATCAGAAAAACGCCACTTTCCATCAATACCAACTTTTTTAAAACGTTTTCTTCTTTTGCCATTTTTCCTTGAATGAATTTCAGTTCCACAGCGATTGCCAAAAAAGTTGGCTCGTGACCATAGTTCGCCTTTTAAAGACCACGACCCAAGGGTTTTTGTTATAGCTTTGTATATATAAGCATCAATACAAGCATCATCTAAACTTACTAGACGAGAAGCATCTTTTTCTTCATTTGCGGATTCAGCATGAACAAATATAGTCGGTTCTCCACTATTCATGACAAAGACATGGTATTCAGTTCCAGAGCTAAAATTACCACTAGTCGTATTAGCTGAGCCATCACCCCAATTAATTTCATAAGAAAGAATGTTATCGCCCTCAATTGACACATGCCAAGCAAAAGGGTTGCCACCGCATAAGTCATCAGGCGCTATTTCTATAGCAATTTCAGAACGATCTGTTACATTAGTAGGCGGCCAAGTTGTATCATTTGGAGGACCAGTGAAAACTTGTCTTCCTGAATTACTATGGGTTAACTTAATGTTGCTATTAAACTTATCCAAAGGAAGCTTTTGATCAACTGGATTTTCATAAACAGCTTGTAGTGTTTCATCATCAGATACAACCACCTCATAAGTCTCCTCTTTATGGATAATTGCAATTACATCTCCTATTCCTACTGCATAATCAGGACTCAATAATGCTTTTTCCAATTCGTCACCAATAAATTCATCATTTGTTCTAGACTGCACGCTTTCATGGAGTGACTTCCTAAGAGAATAAAAACCAAGTTCTTGCTCAACTAAAGACAAAAACCTATCTTCAGCTGATTCATCATCAGCTAAATCCGAATATTGTGCAACTTCCATTTGTTCAGAAAGATGCCTGTAAAAATTTTTTGCATCGCTCTTTGTTTTAAAGAACAGTAACTTATCCTTTACAATCGGTACTGCATAGTCATCTCCAGACAATTCAATACCTTGTGGTTTTTCTTTAATTGTAGCCACTTGGCTTTTCTGGCATGAAACAAAGAACAAAAACATTAATAAAACGGCAAAAATCGCCTTAACTTGCGTACTTGCGTACTTGCGTACTTGCGTACTTGCGTACTTGCGTACTTTAATTTTGGATTTCATTTAAAAAAATTTAAAAAAGACAGACATCAACAGACATCCGATATATTCTGCCACAAAGATAAGAAAAATATTACATATAAAAGCAAAACCACATCATATTCACAGAAAAGGCATTAAACCTAATTAAACTCATCAAAATTGGCAATGGCTACGACCAAATCCTCCACCTTACTATACAAGAGGTGTTATTTTTCCCACAAATGCGTCCTGAGAAGTAGTCAACATATACTTTTTTGTTTATATTTTAACAAGAAGTTCCTAAAAAAGTACGGTGGTACGTTTTTTGTGACAAGGTAATTATGACTTGGTATAAAAAGGATATTTGTAAAATATTGAAAATCATGGCGGACTATCATATTAAAACATCTTTTTATACCAAATAAAGGGTATTATAGTTGACATTTTTGATAAACCAGCATATCTTTGTACCACAAGGGAAAAACGCAATGAATATAGAGATCATAAAAAGCTTAAATCATTTACTTTACGAACAGGAGTTTATCACTGTTCCGAGCTTTGGATCATTTGAGATTAAGCAACTTTCAGCTGTCATTGACCCTGTAAGTGGCAAAATCCATCCACCCATCGGCAGAGCAAGTTTTTCACCTACCATCCAATCCGAAAATCAGCAACTTAAACTAGCTTTAGTCAATCACTTTGGATATGATGAAAAGCAAGCAGCTGTGGCTATCACTCAGTTTGTAAGAGGTATCAAAACGAAGCTTGAGCAAAAAGAGATTGTTTATTTAGATGGAATAGGCAAGTTATTCTTGGATCATGAAGACAACATTAGCTTTTTACCTACCACTGAAAACCACACCCGCAGCAATTATGCTTTACCAGATGTTGAATATACACCTGTTCCGCATGGAGAGCGTGCACCTAAGCGTGTGCCAAGAAAAGTAAAAAAGAAGAAAAAAGAAAAGCTAAATAAGAAAACGTCTTTTACACCAATGGCTACTGGCGGTGCTTTTGTTTTAATTGCTTTTGTTGTCTTTTTTGCTGTAAAGCAGTACATCAAAAGCAATCCTGTTCCGGAAGTTGCTCAAGTTATTCATGTCAATGAAAAACCTTCTTCTATTCTTCCAACACCTGTGCCTTTCATGGATGAAATTGCCAATATTGACACAGAAGAAAAGCCGACGACACAAACACGGAAAGCTCAACCTGCTATCGAAGTAGAAGATGAATTAAGTGTTCAAGAAACAAAAGCACGCACACTCAATAACAATGAATGTGTCATCATCGCTGGAAATTTCACGTCCAGAAAGAATGCTCGAAAGATGATCAAAGACTTGGTTGAAAAAGGTTATGCTCCATTTAATGATAAGAAAGGACGGCGTTACCGAGTTGGTGTAATCTTTCAATATGATTCTGTCTATGAGATTAAAAACAAGTTGGAATCTCTAAGTGATGAGTACGATACTTCTGCTTGGATTTTACGGAAGTAATCATTGTAAAATATTTATCTATCTTTGCTCAAAAAAGTGAGCGCATTTACCATTTCAAATATTCCGAAGATTAAACACACCCAAACGGGTCATTTCTTTTTATTGGCTGGCCCTTGTGCCATCGAAGGAGAAGAAATGGCTTTTGAGATTGCGGAAGCAATTGTCAAAATCACTGACAAACTAAAAATTCCTTATATTTTTAAAGGCTCTTATAGAAAAGCAAATCGATCCAGATTGGATTCCTTCACCGGAATTGGAGATGAAAAGGCGCTGAAAATTCTTGCAAAAATTGGGAAGGCATTTGACATTCCAGTTGTCACAGATATTCATAGTGCCGCAGAGGCTGCTATCGCTGCTCAATATGTTGATGTACTTCAAATACCCGCTTTCCTTTGTAGGCAAACAGATTTATTAGTCGCTGCCGCCAAGACTGGAAAAATTGTTAATATTAAGAAAGGACAATTTTTGAGTGGAGCTGCCATGAAGTTTGCTTACGACAAGGTCGCAGAATCTGGTAACAATCAAATTATGTTGACAGAGCGGGGCTCTATGTTTGGCTACCAAGACATGGTTGTAGATTATCGGAATATTCCCATCATGAAATCTCTTGGAGGCCAAGTTGTTATGGATTGCACCCACGCCCTACAAAAGCCAAATCAAACAACAGGCGTTACAGGAGGCGATCCGACAATGATAAAAACTATTGCGAAAGCAGCTATAGCTACGGGCGCTAATGGACTGTTCATTGAAACCCACCCAAATCCTTCTTGTGCATTATCCGATGGGGCCAACATGCTTAATTTAAGTGAATTAGAAAGTTTATTGCAAGAAAATCTACATATTCAAAATGCTTTGAATTAGTTAACTACTCTGTTAATAGTAGCTCAAATCATACCAAGATATAAAAAATAATCGTTACTTAGCGACTGATTACACTTCCTGCTTAACACTAATTACATGAAACATTTAATTTTCTTAGTTGCCCTAATATATAGTACTACGTCTTTTGGGCAAATCCAGCGTTCCCTTTTTAATGCCTATGACGTTACTGAAATCAACCAAATAAAAGTTGCTTTATCCGAAGAGGAAACTAATATCCAAACTTGGCCTGGTGATAATATTTTGGTAGAATCCAACATTGCCTTCTATGATGGCACGAAGTCTATTTTTGAAAAACTAATTGAAGCTGGACGCTATTCGTTAGAAGAAACTAGAGGCGTCAATGTCTTGACCCTTTCGGAAAATCCGAAAATGAAATCACCAATCTCGGGTATGAGTGAGGTTGTTGAAAGGACTGTCTATATTCCTGAATGCTATCAGCTTAATAATGGTGTCTATACCAAGGCTAAGGAGGAAAAGTAAACTATCTTTCTTTTTGGACTGTAGGAGGAATTAACTGATTTTGTGAATTTTGTTATTTTACGGTTACGCCATAATACTCGTGATAACTCTATCTAAAGGCTGAAAATAAAATTTCCAATTTTGTGCCATTTGTTATACACACTTTTATCGACAAATCTTGGTCAAGCCAATTTTGAGTTGTATATTTACGGTTCAAGGCTTCATATTTTTTTTACTAGCCTGACCTTGACTACCGATAAAAACAAAGATGAATAAACTAATATTTAGAATTGGAAATATAACGTATTTGATTTTAGGAATACTTGCTTTGTTTTTTTATTTAGAGCGAACTGCTTTTTTGGATATTTCTTTTCACCTATTTTACATTCTTAAAGATGGCAGTTTTGCTATCCAAAACAATCGGTTTGGTGCCTTCATGACCCAGCTATTTCCTTTAATGGGTTCCAAAGCTGGCTTGTCCTTAGAAAACATTATGAAACTATATTCTGTTGGTTTTGTAATTTATTATTATACGATTTTTTTTATTTGCACGAAAGTATTAAAATCCTATAAATTTGGTTTAGCCATGATTTTGCTAAGTACACTCATGGTCACAGACACCTTTTATTGGATTCAATCTGAGCTTCCGCAGGGACTCGCCTTTTTAATATTATATTTTGCATTGCTAGACTCTGCGTACAGAGATATAAAAATTCAAAGATGGGTTTTTTATCCGCTTTTAGCTATTTCAGTTGTCCTGCTTGTCTTTTTTCATCCATTGCTTATTTTCCCATTTTTATTTACTTCTATTTTCCTATATTGGAAAACACCTGCGTCTCGGGAACTTATAAAAGGAAGTCTGCTATTTTACTTTTTATTCTTTATTGTAAAAGCTATTTTCTTCAAGACTACGTATGATTCTTCGGCAATGGGAGGACTTCGGAATTTTGTAGATCTATTTCCAAATTACTTTACAATAACTTCCAATAAACTTTTCTTACTTGCGCTAATTAAGAAATACTATTTTTTAGTTGCCCTATTCATTGGGTTAATCATTTATTATTTTAAAGATGGCCAATATAAAAAGATAGGTTTGTTGTCTATCTTTTTTGTAGGCTTTGCCCTTCTTGTCAATGTATCCTATCCCAATAGTGCGGACAAGTTTTATATTGAAAATCTATATCTTCCTTTAAGCATCCTTGTCATTATTCCATTCGCTTTAGATTTCCCATTGGAGAAAAGCAAATATTCATTATGGGTGATTGCGTTACTGATTGGGATTCGGTTATTCCATATAGGAGTGAACCATAAAGACTATACGACTAGAGTCAATCTGTTAAGTAGTTACTTATCTGAAACCCAGTCGCTTGCGCAAAAAAAATTAGTAGTTGCGGATAAATATCTTCCTAAAGATGTTTTACAAATGACTTGGGCTTCTCCGTATGAGTTTTGGTTACTATCCACTATAAAAGAAAAGGAAACACGTTCTATTGTCCTTACAGATAACTTAGGGGAGCTTGAATGGACCAAAGGATATAACAAAAAATTCATTACCAAATGGGGCGCATTTGACTATTCCGAACTCCCTTCCCAATATTTCATATTACGGGATACTACTTTGTATGATTTTAAATATTAGATTCTAGGGTGTGTATAACATATTGCACTTTTTTTTTCAAAAGGTAGAAAAGGAGGTCGTAAAAGAATGTCGACATAGCCTGCTACGCCTCCAGGTATTGTCTCGATTAAGAACAAATTTGAAGCGGTTTATCCAAAATAAATTTATTTCAAAATCTTCAAATTTGCCCTTACTCTTCGGCAATTCCTTCCAACGTAACTTGCTATGCCTTATGTTTTGGGGAACATTAATTGCCAATGCTTCGCATTGGCTACAAATAGTGCCGCCCCTATGGGGCTTTAATATTTAAGAACTTTGATTTTTGTGCAATTTGTTATACACACGATTCTAGGTAATGCCTTTATTCCTTATTTAATAATCACTATTTTTGCGACAGCAGCATTAACCGTCAGTCCTGGTTGTGCAGAGCTATAAACTAAATAGACACCTGACTCCACTTTTTCGTGGTTATAATCTTGTCCATCCCAAATCGCTTGACCACCAAGTGCTTCCGTTTCGTAAACCAATCTTCCTTCGATATCTGTAATTTTGATGGTTGCATTTTGCGCAAGCCCTTTTATAGCAATTGGTCCGACATAATCAGGGCGGACAGGATTTGGAAAAGCATAAACATCTTGGTGGATTGCTTTTCCTAAAATTGCTTCGCTTTGGTAACTAATCAAACCAAAAGAGGTCCCAATAAAAACAGTCCCAGTTTTATTATTAATACTTAAACTCTGAATATCATTACTTGGCAAAGGGCTATTTAACGTTGTAAAAGAATGGATCACTTCCTCTCCAGAAGGCGACATAACAAAAACACCACTTCCAGTACCAAACCATTTTCGGTTTGCACCATCAATCATCACCGCATTTATTTTTTCGCCTTCCAACAAATGAGCGTTAAATCCATCTAGGGAAGCGATACGCAAATTACCTTTACAATACTCACCAAAAACATCACCGCCACAATCAAAAACAATAACACCTTCATCTGTACCAACCCAAATAAAGCCATCTTGGTCTTTGGCCAAATCATTAATATTATTCGTTTTCAATTCACTATTACCCGTATTAAAAACCTTGTATTTATCATCCGACACATCATTTAAAGACGCTCCTGAGCTATAAACCATCAGACCTTTAGAGACAATGACAATCCATTTGTTTCCATAGTCATCCACAAGCAACCTATTAGTAAAGTGATTACCCACACCCACATCAAAAGCTTGGGAACTACCATCTTCTTTAAACACCACTAGCGGCTTCTCACTATTGTAGTTCGTTGTCCATAAGTTATTCTCTTTATCAAAAGCCAATCCCAAAACAGCTACTCTATCATTGTACCCAGGCTCTGGCTTTAAGACAGAGCTATTTGCTTTGATTACTTTTATTTTGTCGCCATTCACTTCAATTAGCCCACCACCAAAACTAGCAATATATTTTTTTCGAGTTATGGGATGAATGGCAATATCCATATAATTTTCATCAGCATTCAAACCGCTCAAAAAAGGAAATTTCGCTCTATTCACCACATCCCATTGTTGTGTACCGAGGTCTTGAAAAGACAATCCATCAGCAATAGGTAGCGCAGGAAAGGACTTGGAAGGCGACCATCGCCCTGCAACCACATAAAGCGTATCATCAAAAACTTTGGAACGAAATGCTCTATGAGAAGCAGGGCCGTTCAAATTATAAGCATCCTCATGTCCACCTGTTAAGGAAAATTTTCTGAAAGGGTACCATTCATCAACCAACCAGACATTACCACCAGACTGAACAGCATCAATAGGTCTGTAAACATTTGGTCTTCCAACAACCCGAACAGTATCTGTCACTTCATTTCCTTTCGGAATGTAAACAACTTTTCCATCACAATCATCCCATAGACTTGGACCATCACATTTAAAAATGGACAAAAGCCCTTCCTCTTCTTGGGTCATTTTGACTAAGTGTTGATCTGTTCCAGAAAAAACCGTTTCAACCGTTTCAGTAGCAAACTCATAAGACATCAATTTATCGTTCATGCCGAAATACAACTTATCATTCTGGACTCCGATGAAACTAATATTAAATGAAGTTGGCAAATTTGGATTCATTAATTTCGTCCAATTCACAAAATCAAAAATTTCATTTCCATTCTTATTTATGTGATAGATTCCTTCTCCTATCGAAGCATAAACTTCCTCCTTAAAAATAGTCAATCCTTTTACAGGTTTCTCGGTGAAAGTCGAAAAAATAACTTCAAGATTATTTGAATTTAATCCAACAACACCAAACCCACAACTAAAATAAGCGATACCTCCCTCAAAACAAATATCGTAAATAAATTTATCTCCTAATATTTGTTTGTCTTTAATAATCGGGAGGTTGATAATTTCTCCATCAACCAAAACATCAATATTACTATTTTGATAAATAATAAAAAGCTTCTTCGCGTGACTATCATACTTAATAAAACGAATATCCGTTTCTGAAAGTCCATTTACTAAGTCATAATAAGTTACGCTCCCATCTGTTTGGTCTTTGGAGAAAACCGAATAATTAGAAGCATAAAAAACTTTATCAACACTATGCGTTACAGAAATAGTTTTATTGAAAGGCAACAATAACTTCCATTCACCAATAGCCATATCATTTTGCGCAAGCAACTGACTAGAAAAGAAGCAAAGAAGGAGAAGGTAAAAGTGTTTGTTCATCATATTTATTTTCGACATCAAAGAAACCAAAAAAAAGGGAATATGGTATAAAAGAAAGGCGAATTAACAGTCAAGGGAAGTCTTTTCTTTGACAAAGATGGTCTAAACCGCAAGATAGCTTGAAAATACGCCAAGAATGGATTACCTTTGGGGTATCTTATTTGGATAAACAAAAAAAATGTCCGTAACACCCGAAATAGAAGAAGAAGTAAAAGTTGACCTCTTAGAAGAGGAAGAAACTTCCACTGGATCCCCTTCCGAACTCGTTGTCTATAACGATGATTTCAATACTTTTGATTGGGTGATAGAATGCTTTATTGATGTCTTGGGGCACACTTCTGTGCAATCTGAGCAACTCGCTTTACTCATTCATTTCAAGGGAAAGGCCATCGTCAAGAGTGGCCCAAAGAATACCCTCAAACCAAAAAAAGATGCCTTGGTCGATAAGGGGCTTTCTGCTGTTATTGAAGGCATATAAGATTTGCTCAAGGGTTAACGGAAAAGGTCAAAGTCTAATAATAATTGGCTTCTTTATTTTGGAATCTTGATTCATCTCTTAGCATAAAAAACTCCTTGCAACGTTATATTTAAATCCACCTCCACCTATTTACTACTTCAAATGAATTTGTACAAACAAAGTAATAGTCGTATCTTTGAGTGAGCTTTAAATTTTACTTTTTTCAAAATACAGAAATGGCCGTCGTTTGGTTACCAGATAATGAAATTTCCTTCCCACATCCTGAAAGTGTGGCGAACATGGACGGCATTGTAGCTGTTGGAGGAGATTTGAGTGTCGATAGACTAATGTTGGCTTATCGAACTGGAATATTTCCGTGGTACAACGCTGACGAGCCACCTATCTGGTGGTCACCCGATCCAAGATGTGTATTATTTCCAGATGACCTAAAAGTACATAAAAGTATGCGGTCATACTTTAATAAAGAAAAATATCAAGTTACTTACGACCTAAGATTCGAGGAAGTCATTCGAGCTTGCGGCCAAAAAAATAGAAAAGGGCAAGAAGGAGAAACTTGGATCACAGAAGAGTTTGTGGAAGCCTATACTCGATTGCATAAATTGGGTGTGGCGCATTCTGTAGAAGTTTGGGACGGAGAAAATTTAGTTGGTGGGTTATATGGGATCAGTCTCGGCAAATGCTTTTTTGGAGAGTCGATGTTTACGAAAGCTTCCAATGCTTCTAAATTTGGTTTTATAACTTTGGTCCGCAAACTAAAAGAATTGGGATTTTGGTTGATTGATGCACAAGTGGTTACCCAACACATGCTCACACTAGGCGCAACAACTATCCCACGTGCAACGTTTTTAGACTACATGAGACGTAATAATTCAGAGACAACCTATAAAGGAGATTGGAATCTATTGCTAAATGGGGTTTCTAAGACCGTAAATAAGGAAGGGTAAGGAATATAATTCTCCAAAGTGTATCCAATAGGTACTTTTTTGCGTACAAAGTAGGTTATATTTTGGGTCGAAAGATCGCAAAAGTGCCCCCATTCAGCTCCTTTAACAAATGATTAATAATGAAGTATCTAAAGATTTCTATCGCTGCTTTCAGTGTTGCCACACTGCTATTCTTAGGAAGTTCTTTTATGAATTTTGGGGAGGTTTTTCCGAAAGGAGAATTTAGATCTCCAATCAAATACAAAATTTTGCTGTCAGGTACTTATGGCGAATTACGGCCTAATCATTTTCATGCAGGAATTGACATCAAATCTCCTAACGGAAAGTCTGGAGCCGATATCGTTGCGGCAGCAGATGGTTACGTTTCTAGAATCAAAGTCCGGTCAGGAGGCTATGGCAATGTCATTTATATGAATCACCCAAATGGCTATACCACCGTGTATGCCCACTTGAGCAAGTTTGGTCCAGCCATCGCCAAATACGTCAAAAAGAGCCAATATAGTAAAGAGCGTTTCTCTGTTGATTTGCATCCAAGTCCCGAAAAATTCAAATTCAAAAAAGGGCAAGTCATCGCCAAAATGGGAAACACTGGAACTTCTTCTGGACCTCATTTACATTTTGAGATAAGAGATCGTCGGACGGAGGAACCCTTAAATGCGATTCGTTTTGGGCTTCCGCTAAAAGATAATGTAGCGCCCAAATTACACAAAATAAAAACCTATTTACTGGATACAGAGCTTCACGCTTTTGAGGAGAAAGAATTAAAATTAAAAAAGGTCGGTAACGAATACCGCTTGAAAGGAAATGACACGCTGACAATTGCTTCAAATCAATTTGGTCTTGCTATAAAAGCTTTTGATCACATGGAAGGTTCTAGAAGTTGGAACGGCGTCTATGGAGTCAAAATGTCTATGGATAATTTCATGGAATACAATTTTAAATTAGATAGATTTTCTTTTTCAGATACTCGTTATGTCAATGCGCATTTGGATTATGAAGATAAAGTAACTAAAAATAGTACTTACCACCGCCTCTACTCCCTTCCGGGAAATCGACTAAAAATCTATGACCAAAAAGGAGGTGTCTTGCGCCTAAATGATCGGAAAACACATCAAGTAAAAATAGTCGTGGAAGATGCTAAAGGCAATAAATCAAATTTAGTTTTTTGGGTAAAAAAAGGTACTTTAGCTCCTCAACCTTCTAAGAATTTTAATTTCTTATTTCCTTATAACCAACCCAACTCGCTAAAATATGGGGATTTGACTTGTGAATTTAAGACGCGTACTTTTTATGAAAATATTTATTTTCAAGTGGGTATGAGTCATACTACTGACCCTGAAATTTTGGGGCCTATTTATGAAATTCATAAATTGACCACTCCCGTACAGCGCTATTTTAATATTAGTATTCCAGCTGAAAATCTGAGTGCAGAACAACGCGCTAAAGCTTTCATTGCACACCGAAATAAAAAAGGGAAATGGAATAATGCAGGCGGAAAATGGCAGTATAACAAAATGGAAGGGCGTGTCCGTTCACTTGGAGATTATACTATTATGACGGATACGGAGGCGCCGACTATCACGCCCATTAAGTTCAGCTCGAATATGTCAGATTACCAATCTATGGTCTTTAAATTGAAAGATAATTTTTCTACTACGGGTTCTGGAAAGTCTGTGACTTATGCCGCTACGGTTGATGGCAAATGGATTTTAATGGAATATAGGTCGTCCAAATTGACTTATTTCTTTGACAGCCATGTCCCAAAAGGTAAACATACACTTCGTATTTCTGCTACGGATGCTTTGGGGAATAATCGTGTTTTTGAAGAAGAATTTGTTCGATAGCATTTATTGAAATTTGATGAAAAAATTTTATTTGTCAGGAGCAATTTTTTGTTTCGTGGCTCACCAATCTCTCCACCGCTTTACCAACTTTGTTGGTAAAGGTTCCGAGCTTAGCGATCCGATGATTACGTTATCATAAGCTTGGAGACTAGGTTTCTTATAAACCTTACGAAGCCTTTTCGTGTTATACGTTTCTTCTTTATTCTAAAAATCAACGATGAAACACCTATTTACGATTGCTTTCATTTTTATTTCTACTTTTATTTTTGCGCAAGCCGAAACAGATTTCATTCATATCGACCAATTTGGGTATCGGTTGAATGATGAAAAGGTAGCAACCATTTCCAACCCTCAAGATGGTTATAATGCCAATGAATCCTTTTCTCCAGGCACCACTTACGAAGTTCAAAAAACGGACGGAACAACTGTTTTTACTGGAGGTATTACACAATGGAACAATGGAGAGACGGATACACTTTCTGGAGATAAAGGCTGGTTCTTTGACTTTTCAAGTGTAACGGCTGCTGGTGATTACTACATTGTGGATCCAACTAACAATGTAAAATCTTATACTTTTTCGATAAATGATGATGTCTATAAAGATGTGCTTAAGCAAGCTGTTAGAGCACTTTACTATCAGCGTTGTGGAATGCCTAAAGCTGCTCCTTCAGCAGAAAGCCCTTGGACAGATGTCACTTGTCATCATGGAGCTAATCAAGATTTAGCTTGTCGTTCTATTCTAGATAAAAACAATGCTGCCACCGCAAAAGACTTGAGCGGGGGATGGCATGATGCAGGAGATTACAATAAATATGTGAACTACACACTCGGCCCAGTACATGATTTATTAGCGGCCTACGAAGAAAATCCTTCTATTTGGGGAGATGATTATAATATCCCGGAAAGTGGAAATGGTACACCTGATATTTTGGATGAAATCAAATGGGAATTAGATTGGATATTAAAAATGCAGTTAGCAGATGGTTCCGTTTTGATGAAAGTTTCTGTTGATGAATATCAGCAAGCTTCTCCACCATCCGATGATGATGCAGCACATTATTATGCACCCGCCCAATCTTCTGCAACGCGTACTGCTTGTAGTATTTTTGCACACGCAGCTATTGTTTATAAAGCAGCTGGCATGAATGCTTTCGCCAATACCTTAGAGACCAAAGCAGAATTAGCTTGGACTTGGCTTCAAAACAATCCTGGTTATTCTAACTATGGAAATATTGGATTCAAAAGCTCCAATCCAAAGTTTGCAAAATACGATCAAGAAGCCATTGATGTCACTTCCGCAGTCTATCTTTTTGTGCTAACAAATAATAATACTTACAAGTCTTATGTTGATGCGCACTATACAGATATCCATGCAATAGCTTGGGGCTTTTGGTATCCTTTTGAAACCGTTTATCAAGATGGACTTTTGTATTATGCAGCTTCCGCAAATGGCACAACAACCGTCAAAGATGCTATTATTAATAATTTTAAATCTTCTGTAAAAACAGATAATGTGGAATTATTAAAAGCCTATCAAGCCGTATCTTCCCCATATAGAGCTTACATCTCGGAGGACAATTATGTTTGGGGTAGCACCCGAGTCAAGTCCAATACATCCCTACTCTATTACAATATGATAACTTATGGAGTCGATCCAGGACTAGAAGCGACCTACTTAAAAGCTTCCGCAAATTATGTACATGACCTACACGGTGTCAATCCCCAAAACCTCGTCTACTTATCTAATATGAATAATTACGGAGCAGACAAATCTTGCACAGAAATCTATCATGCTTGGTTTGACAATGAGTCTCCTTTAGACAAAAACCCTGCTCCTGGCTTTGTTTCTGGTGGCCCAAATAAGGGTTTCAATCCAGATGCAAACTTTACCATCTCCCCTCCGGAAGGACAACCCGCTGGAAAATCCTATAAAGATTGGAACACAGGTTATCCTGAAAATTCTTGGGAAATAACAGAGCCAGCAGATGGCTATCAAGCAGCTTATATCAAAATGCTTTCTAAGTTTGTCACACCTTCTAGCCCGCTACCGGTAACCGTCATCAATCCACTATCGGCTTCATTATTAAATAATAATCAGGTTTTGTTACAATGGACTACCGCTTCAGAAATTAATAATCTAGGTTTTGAAATGGAGCGCAGTGATGAAAACTTGGTCTTTAAAAAATTAGATTTCATCTCCGCAAAGACCAACCAATCCCCATCTAAAAGATATCAAATAATTGATGGGCAACCATTACCTAATAATTACTATCGCTACAAGCAATTGGACATTGATGGGCATTTTACCTATTCTGATATTGTGTCCATTCAGGTATCCAAGCATTCTTTTTTGCTTGCGCCAAATATTATCCAAAATGGAATTTTGAATATAGCTCTAACTTTAAATACACCTGCTACGACCCAGCTTAATATTATTAATACCCAAGGGCAGGTTATTGATTCCAAATCTATTGGTTTGCTACCCAAAGGAAACCATTCTTTTTCGATTTCTGGTGATTGGGCCGCTGGTTATTACTTTGCTTCTTTGCACTTGGGTGGGGATGTTTTGGTTCAGGGTTTTTGGGTTGAATAGTTGGTTAAACATTAAGGCGCTTCACTTGATAAGGGATTAAGGGCATTAAGTGCTACCGCCTACTTCAAGGCTAAACGTTCACGGTGCATCAACCAATTCTCCCCAGTACCCAAAAAAACAGATTTTATGCGGTTTGCAATGAGTTTCGATTCTATTCTAAGGTTCTAAAAAATAAAAACCGTGGTTGATTGACGAAAAATATTCTTTTTGACTTCTTTGTATTTCTATTTACACAAACCTTTTTTTGATTTTCCATTTTTAATCCCCAACTCCTGACAGAAGATGTACGGGACCACATTAAAAAGTGGACTTATGGAAAAAAATGTTTTGTTGGGTTGGTTGCTAAGTTTCCACAATGCGAGCAAAATGAATGTTGACCTTTAACACCCATTCCTAAAGGGGGTTTGGGGGCTTACCATAAAAAAGACAACCTTCATTTTGCGTATTATTAGGATTAGTTATTCCAATATCTCACAAACTTTTGTTTTAGATTTTGTACTCGTTTTGCGTGTACGAACCGACTGGATAAAACGGAGCAAGCTGTGCCACTAATATCGGAGCAAGCTGTGCCACTTTTATTGGCTGATTAAATCCAATTTCAAGCCCTGAAAAAAAATAACTATCTTTACCTTTAGAATGAAAACACACCTTTCTAAATATTGGCTACAAATAACCCTTTTAGTTGTATTGCTTTTTGCGCAAAAATTGTAGACTAATGGGATTAGAATTAATGAAAAGGGATACAATAGGTGTATTAATTGCTTATGTAAAATTAGAATCAGATTCTTTTTATTGTATGGCTCCGGTTGAGAACTGGATTGGGGAATGGTGGAATGGCTATGTTGATATGGAGTTAGGAAGTTTAGAGTCAGAATACTTTAGTTATTTACAAAAGTTTAAACTGGATTATGATGAATTGCATTCTGAGTATATTGATTTATTTGAAATAGGAGATGAGTTTGATTTGGAAGGGAATAAGCCACAGCTATATATTGATTTTGGAAAGAAATATTTAGTATCATATTTTCAAGAACAAGAATTAGAAAGAAGAGTACCTGAGGGTTGGAAAGGAGAATATGCGAAAATTGAATACCTAATTCCCAAAGAATACCGGTATTGGGAACAAAAAGAAGTGTCAACTTGAGAGGAAGAGTCTTTCTTTAGGAAGATAATTAACAGCTTCGTTGATATTTTCAGGAATAAGTGAGTGATTTTTTTTACATAAAGGAGTAATATCTTCAATGGAAACAATCCACTCATTTACATATTTTGGTACGGCTTCGCCAGATAATCCAATTTGAATAGAGCGATAATCTAATTTTTCTAAGTGAATATCACGTTCTGGATCCCATTGAATACGTACTGGAGATTTATGCAGTTTTTCTTTCCATTCTTCTCTTGAATCATGAATGTTTGGGTCAAAATGAGATAGGCAAGAATTGTCCAAAGCCCATTGAAACCCCTCACGTTTAATTTTAATAGCAAGAATATGTTCTTGCCCTTCCTTTTGTCCCCATCCACATCGATACATCATCCAAAGAAATGAAGGCTTTATCCATGTCATTCTATCCAACTTAAAAGGAGGAACAAAATTTTGGTTTTTAACAGCAGGAATAGCAATTTCTTTTCTGTATGCTTGGTAAACGGTAATAGTATCATCATCAAATACGGCTCTTATTTGTCTCTCTTTATCTTTCATAATAAGTCTGTCTTGTTTTGTAATCCCGAATCAAGGCATCAATGATATCCGTTTTATCCAACACAATCAAAAACACTCAATGCGCCACCAACCAATTCTCCCCAGTACCCATACTCACCAAAATAGGAACTTTCAAGTCAGGCATTGCGTTTTTCATTTT
>JAUTBZ010025118.1:0-19560 GCA_032361785.1 Lepetodrilus galriftensis
GCAATTGTAGTAGTGTATGTGCGAAGCGCAGAGCAACACATTTGCACTAGTTTACGTGCTGCCCCCACAACTGACGCGCCCTATTATCTGTAGATGTCGCAAGTGTACAGCAGCACCCTCCTTGAATCAGCTTAATACACAACTTGTGACAGTGACACATGTAGGTACAGCAATCTAACATAGACACGTTGTCTAAATATCTATATACATAATATGTTGTCTATAATTGATACATTATTGTTGTCTATAATTTCATAATTATGTTATGACAGTGACGATATCAGATCGTCATCTGTATGTCTTTCTATTGTTGTTATCCTACGAGTTGACATGTCCAGAACATCGCAGAAATGTGTGGATTTGACAAGTAAGCGCCAATACATATCTACATGACAGTGTATATACTGCGCTCAGAGAAGCTACCTCCCCCCATATGCGCATGTGTATTTCCGGTGTCCCCCCATTAGTCAGAAACCCATTTGTCAGACACCCACCAGACCCCCATGTGTCAGAAACCCATTTGTCAGACACCCAGATAATCTCTAGTCCAGTACATATGTGAATAATGGGCACGGCCCAACAATAATATATGTCTGCATATAATTTACAGACCGCATAATTTAATAATTAAGTACAGTTTAAAATAAATTAATACACATAATTTACACTTGGGTTTCTGACAAATGGGGTAGAACCGTATTTCCAGAACACTGTATACAGATGATAGCATTTTGTAAAATAAACTCCATGGTAAACAACTGTGTTACGGAACGAATTTAATATTCCCCAAAGAATTACCACAAGGGAAAAGATTGCAAATTAAATATAAAATAAATAAAGAAAAAGGTTCAGAAGAAGAAATTCTCACCTGCGAGGTGGTGGTCATGTGGCGGGTTGGCGTGGACACAGTGTAAGGTGACAGAGAGGACACACAGCAGACTGGTCAACTTGTCCATCCTGTTGGTCAAGTGGAATTGACAAGCACGCGTTACAAGATAACCTTCGGAAAGGTTCCAGGTTCAAATCCCGCCCTGGGGGCCCGGCATCAATGTTCGCGAAAGTTACCTTTCTGACTCGATATTGATAGGATGCACTGACTACGGTATCATGACTATAGAGTGGCAATGCAGTTATCACTTATCATCCTTGGTCTTGTCAGTCCCAGCCGGTGCTTGCAGGTTTACTGCAACATTCAGCACTACAGAAGTTGTAGTCATAAACAGACAAGTCATGATATAATATGTGAAAGAATCTTGAAATTGGCTGTAACTCCAGATTTTTTTAAATAATAAAAATTAAAAGATACCAAAAGAATAATTATGTGAAGAATATCTTTGTATTTTTTTTCTAAATAGAAACAATTCTATTTTCATGGATCAATTGGTTACCGGTATTGATAATGTTGACAGGATGTATAAAAAAAATATGCAAAGAAATTAATCAATGTGTTTTCCCCCACCTACTACTGTTACCATACTCCTGCTAGCTTATCAGCGCTGGGGCTGGTAATGTGCTATAGTATCCCCTGCTACTAGTGCTAGTGTGATTAATCCATCATTAAGATCATTAGGATCAGTATCTTCAGAGATATCTCTTTCATGTTTCAAGGGTGTTAGGTTAGTGTATTACTGATAGGAAATTGACATGATAAATGTCAGTAATGGTTATCGTCATTGGAGTGCCACTGTATTGGGACTCTATATCCCACAACAGCTTATCATCAAAGGAGGATACTTTCTTTTCAGTCATTTCTATGTGTTTAAAATGTTTCTGGAAACAGTCGATGTCAAGGTTCATTGTAAGCCCATCTTTGTATTAATGTAGAATCCAATGTTTGGATATAATTGTCCATTCATGCATTTGCAGTTGTACACATGTACTGTTACCGTTGTACCATTGGTTACAGGTTTGACGCTACATTCAAACATTCCTCATCATTATCACGAAAACCTTTTACCACCCTTCTCCGTTCAATAACGTTCGCGACACCGCCATGTTTCAAATTCATTAATAAGCCAACAATGTCCCTTTTATCTATTTTGAACATCGGCACAGAATTCAATTTGAACAACTATGGCTGGGAATCTCAGCGGCCACCCCTCTCGTCTTCAAAGTTGCCAGAGCATGTTGTTTTGCGGATCGCGTTACCAGCCCTATGGGCTGGCTGTAAAATGCCTGAGAAAGCACACCTATGAAGGCGGTGATAGGGAAATGGTGGTGCAGATGTAACACTACGAAGGGGGCCTGTCTTCATCCGGTGTATCCGCTTACATCTCTGTGTTGATATTTCTCTCATATCTGCTGCTTGGGTTACAGCAGTCTGAATCAAGCAGCCATGCTTAAAGTTTGAGCATGTTCAGATTGGAGATTTCTGGTATCGCTTCCATCAGTTGAGGGGAAAAAAAGTCTCAGACTAGAACTGATCATATTTCGTATTGACAAATAACTTTATGAAATCAGCCGATGTTTTACTGTCAGAAGTAAATCTAAAATGTGCATAAAGTTCCAATATTTTCAATATAATTACTATGATGGGAATAATTAATAATTAAATTGTAATTAATTTTCAAAATTGTTTTAAAATTGCATTGAGAAAGCCAATTTGTTCTTTAGATTAAAATTTGTAAAATAAAATGAAGGTTTTGCACTTGTTTATTTAAAAAACTACAAATTGTAGCTAGTATATTGATTGGCTATGACGTGATCACTGCAAACTGACAGAGCTTCTTCAAATATGCACTTTGTGCGGATATGCAAGATGCATGAGCCATTATGAGTGCACCCCCAACAGCTATCATTGCAGTTGACATGTTGCACCACTCTCAGAATCAGGGCAATGGCTATGTTTCCATAGTTACTAAACCGCTGAAAAGTATTTTTTGAATACTTTCAACTAACTTTGTGGACTTGTGTCAGTCTGATGTTTCACAAAGTTAATAATTTTGGATCTCCGGGTCTGCATTACATAGACTTGCACGTGTGCACCTTCTGTTAACACTCTCAATGCTGGAGTCAACCAAAGATACCATAAAGCGCACTTTCTGTGCCTAATCCCAACATGGAAAGGGTTAAACATTTTGAAGTGTTGGCTACACCTGGTAAATATTCAAATCCTGAGTTGATGACTAAAACAAGATATCGGTTTCAGCCGGGTTTATGTATCGCTCATGTTGTCGGGCAAAGATATATTCTCTTGACCCTATCCAGGTCCCCATTGAACATAGTGGATGAGGTTGACCTGTGATCTGTGTCAGGGTGCTCCGAGATACGGCATGCATGGTAAACAGCCTGCTAATATACGAGACATGCAATATAGTAATTGAGGTGTGCAGTACACTTTACTTGCAACAGTTAGCTTTTGTCTGATGCAAGTTTTTTTTACCCCTCTTCTTATTTCATTTGAATTACGTACATGTAATTCCAAGCCGGTTTAGGATTAAGGGCACTATCTACCTCTTGTAAATATAAATAATTAAAATATGTTCCAAGCTTGTCAGGTTCTATATATCATCGAGATCAAGATCTAGAAGTTGAATAAATCAACAACATCGCATACTTTACTGTCTCTTTGGGATAGCATTGTTCAACTTCTAGTTATTATTCAGTTTTAAAATATTTATCTTGACCAGACATTGATGAATGTGTGGTAACAATGGCCTAGACCTCTGAACACTACTCTTCTGAACACAGTTCTTCTGAACGCAGTTCTTCTGAAGATGTCATGGTGTCCATAGTGTGACTGAGTTTCCACAACTGACACTGACAGAGTGTCTGCCAAATGGAATCCAAGTCTTTCATTTTTTTGCCTGCCAAACAACAAATTTAAATGATGTAGGATGCTGTTTTTCCCCCAAGATGGTATGTGTTGCCCAGTCAGCGTAGTTAAAGTCGACCACTCCATTCCACTGGGGCTGTTTTCTACAATGGATAATGTATTTCTTCCCTAAGACCAGCTGAAGACTGTAGGAATTACCAACAGATATTTGAGCATTTCTTTAGGGAGAAAAAAGGAAGGAAGTGATTTCTTATGACTTCATTATCTTCGTGGTGTGTATATTTCATTGGCAGCATGTTCTCATGGAAAAATATTGATTAATGTGAAGTCAACTATATTTGTTCTTGCTGCCTAAAACAAGAAAACTGGAAAAGTGAAAAAATATTTACGTGTTTTACGAAGACACCTTTTGTAATTCATTTATCAGATTATGAAATTAAATAGCCATGCAAGAGGTGGGCAATTCATTGTTTGACTGCCGTGTTACGAAGACACCATTTGTATTAAATTTATCTAATTATGAAATAAAAACGCCATGCAAGAAGTAGATAATTCATTGTTTGACTGCCACGTTACGAGTACTAATTGTGTTATCAATTAAACACATGTCCTGAACGCTAGAAGATTCTCCAGATACAGTTCTTTAGCATGGCAAAAAACCCACACGAGTCCTGTCTGTCAATGTCATCGCGGAGGCCTGCACATCACACAAAGCTCTAGGTAACAGGAAATGGCGTTCATTAGGCGCTCATCAGGAATAGTTAATATATTTCCACCCTGTCCCAGCATCTGAAGAAGCGGTGCTGGCATCCCTTCATTAATTGCATATCAAGCAGGCAGGATGACTTTGTAAGCAGGCGCTTGGTTGGGGGAAGCTGGCCACCTTGGAGCAGTAGCCATGAGACTGGGAGGATGAGGTGATGAGAGTTTCAATGCAGCTGTAAGCGTGGTGAATATTGGGGAAGACTATGAGCAGGATGTTTGTAGATGTTGTGGATGCCTTGCCGTAAATTGTAGACACATGGCAGGGCCAGGTCGTAAGATCGCGAAACATTTTTGAGTATGATTTCATGCACAACTCAAAGTTTTGTTCATAAGTTTCCATATTACATTTGAGCTTGAGCATAAAATCGCACTCAAAAGGTTTTGTATGGTAATCTCAGAGCCAGTTAATTTTTATATGATTTTAGCACAGTTGAACAAAGTATCAACACTGCTCCAGTTTACCAAGCTGTGAATATCTAGTCCCCCAGCTGTGAATGGGTACCCAGTAGGATAAGATGGAATTGTGAATGTTAACATTCTAGGTCTGGCATCTGGAATGGCAACTTTCGTTGTATACTCCCCAGGGAGTTTAAGGTGTAATAAGTGCACACTGATCCATTGGCTTGGGTAATAATGTATTGTGCTGAGAAAGTAGTTCATGCATGAAGTCTAGCACAATATTCGTGTATTTTGGATGTCAAAAAGCAATTAAACACATTTTAATTTGTTTAATAAATGGGTGTCTGTTCTTTTCCACATATATTATGGATTCACAAATGTTTCTGACAGGTTTTATGCATCTTTATAAAAGTTATTGGAAAATGAAGCAATGGCAAGTTATCCATTTGACAGCTACTGTTTTGTCTTGTGAAAGGTCCTCCTGCTTTGCTAACAACTTAATGTATGATGTCATGCCCTTAATGGAAAAGTAACCAAGTCTTGCAGCGAGTTTGGCGCCAGTAGTTTATTCCCCTAGTCACAACTGTCAATGCTGTTTTCACTCTCATTCTTGGAGACGTTAGAATGTCAAAAATCTGTGAGATCAATCAGTATAATCAGCATGAAATAAGTTGGTTAATTGCAGTTATCCATCAAGGCAGAAACCCGAGAAACAACCACATTTTTCCCGTTGTGTTTGTCGAAGTCTTTTATGATATGGTTGCACATTGTATTATGTCTTCCTTTTTTTTAAATGCTGCTCAATCATCAACATTTGTTTTTGAAGGTTGTTTCTTTTGTGCAGTGTGAAGAAAAATGGTAGATTCTCCGAACTTATAACAGTCAATTTCCATCTCCCGTTGATTTGTCCTCACTTGGTGAACACTGATTGTTGTGCGTATGATTTATCATTGAGTAGTAACACCTTTATTGTGAATACATCCTAATTTGATATCTTATTCATATCAAGTAGCTACCATGTCTTTTAGCGCTGTTTTATTGCTCACCCGGGATGCAAGTTTTTCTAGTTGGGATTGGAAGCTATAGGCGGTGGTCGGCAGGAATTACTATGTTGTATATTAACCCTCCCCATGCTGGAGGCAACAGCATAATCCCTAAAGAGCAGTGTCTGTCTAATCCAGCAGGGAGAGGGTTAACAATATCATTTTGTATCCATGGGCAGTTTGCTGGACAACTATTTTGAATATTGGTGTGTCTACATTTATTTTAATATTGTCATCTTTTATTGGTGAAGCATTCCTGCTGTGACGTAAAAGTATAACTCATGTTTCTATGGTTTTTATAATGTATTACTACTATTGTGATCTACTTGTCTGTTTAATGTTTTCTGATATATTCATTGCTGTTCTTTTGCTGATCTCATTGGTCGGATCCTTCCTTGTATGGATAGATTACCACCAATATGCTTTCTACATTGAAGCTCACATGAAATATTGCCTATAGTTTACAACGCACCTTTAGATACTTTCTTTACATTCAAAAGGAATACTGCCAGCTCAAATGTAGCTTATGCCTTCTTCCTAACAATTCAACTGAACACACTCCTAGCAACATGAACAATTCAGCTGAACATACCCTTGTACCCTAATCATCAATTTGAGTGGGACGACTTTTCTTCCTGGTTTTATACAATGTCTGACATCACTGCCAATGTGGCATGCTTCATACACTCGGTATTAAACCCATCCGATGCAGATACAGGATGGGCGGGGTATTGAAATGCTTTTCCTCATATTTAATATGCTGTGTCGGCTGTATGGTTCTCAAGGAAGGAGGTGTTCCTGTCTGATGGACTGTATCCCTCGGTACAAGCGGCGATAATCATCAGCCGATCATGATTGCTATCATAGATATATCTAGCAGGTGTCTCCTGCTCTCGGTGAACCCTGGTGTAACAAGCAGTTAAGACGTACACTGGGAGGTGTCTGGTGCTGGGAACAGCTGTGTAGGGATGTGCACTGGCACAGAAACTACAGTAATCAGGGGAATGTTTGTCAATGCTAGGTGGGCCTCCTGGCCTGGTTCTGCGGCGCTGGTGCAGAGACGTTTCAATGAACTGCTCAGATGTAGTGCGTAGTGGTTGGTGTCACACCCACTGACCTCATTAATCCGCTTGACCTGCCTTCTTATGTGGCTGGCGGCTTCAGTTCAGGCTGTAGACTATTAATACTTGCTATCAAATCTGTGATATATAGATATGAAAACTTGAATGTTGGCTGGCATTTTAGTATACTTGGCTGTACTAAAATACTTCGCTGGCATTTTAGTATACTTTGCTGGCACTTTTCAGCAAAGGATTACTACTTGGATAAAAATGTATAGATGTATCTTATTATCTTGTATAGCATTGGATAATAATTACCTAACATTTAGTAAATTATTCCAAATTCATATTCTGAAAAATTATTCAGGTCAATCATTTTTATTTATGGGGCAACATTGCCTGAATTGCTTAAAACATTAGAGGGGGTGGATTAAATTATCCCAAATAATTTGCTATATATATAGTCCATGTTGATTCTATATCCATATTCATATCTAGATGTAAATGCAGCAGCAAGTTGTAAGGCGCGTATGACCTGCAAACTCTGCTGCAATGAAATATTGTATAAACCTTGTCGCATGAATATCATATATGGCTATTTTATGCAATGTCTGTAAGGTAAACATTGTCAGGATACTAAAGAATGAATTCGAAGTGCATTAATATCGTTGCGAGCTGATCATAAAACAGTTCAGGGACTTTCTACAACATGTACAAGCACAGCGTTACATAAAGGAATCATAACCTATGTAGTTCTTCCATACAAAGTAGTTAGAAATTGAACCAGTCAAAAAATGTTAAGAAAGGTTAATCTATTGTGATGGTAATGCGTTCAAAAGCATTTTCTATTCCTATTATGAAATATATCGCGTCATGAAAGTGTCGGTTGATTGAAATTTACAACTCACTACTAAGCCAGTTGCGGAGTTGTGATGTGCCCCCGGGTTGTTATAACTGATAGAAGCTTTTCTATAGGGACACTTCAATGCATGGGATTGCTGTGTTTCCTTTGTGGAGCAGAGATCGTGTTCCAATAAATGTTCCTTTTCTTCACCGAAAAGCGGACAAAAACCTACGAGAGGTGGCTTTGTTGCCGTCTCCCGAGAACGCTACACACTGTTCAGTGCCGATTTCTGTTAAAATTATCAATTTGGAAAAAAAGGAGGAATTATCCATTGTTGGTCTCCTGTGACCGGATGGTATGTCTTATATGCAGGAGGGGAATTGGTGGAATTTCTTAGCCATACCATTGTAAGAAATGACGCAGTTTCTTTCCATTCAGCCTCTTTAACAATCTGTAGATGAAAACAGTTCACAGGCAGCGTCTATCAGATCAAACGTGATGTTTAGAACGTGGTTAACTTTAAGTTCTATTGCTGTAGTCCTTCCCTAGGCGTTAGAAATATGAATACATTGACGCAAGAACTGGTACCATCACTATTGCAGTGAGGGGATTTTGTTATAATAATATTGTAGCATAGCACCTTGTACAGCAGTTTGGGTTGCATACTCCCCAGGGAGTTGAGAAGGAATTGATGGCACACAGGTCCATTGACAAGGATTTGGCGCAATATAATTGGTCACATTATTATTATCATCATCATCATCATCATCATCATTATTATTATTATCATCATTATTATTATTATTACTAATTATTATTTTAATTTTATTTTGTATAAACTGTTCAGTCCATTTGTTTTATCAATGGCCATACCACGTATAGTGTCACTGTATGAATTCATCATGATCTAATCCATATGTCACTGGTCTAAATGTACATCATTCACCATCTTACCCAATCAGCATGGCCAGTGTAATCATGAGATCTCAATCTGTAACCACCCATTTGGGGAACGTCCAATTAATCAATGTCACGTTAATAAAAACAATGTCCTTTTTTCCATCATTAAGATGAATTATTTGGTTTGTGAAAACATCCATTACTGACTTATCTCGTGAATTTATTCATGTGAGCATTGAAAGAGTTGGGTTATTTATTTACTTTTGTGTACGAGATTATCTATGAATTACATATAAAATTATGACCAGTAAGTGAGTGAATTGTTGCTTAGCATCGCTGCAGAAATATTTCATCATAAGGGCAAATAAAAAAATATGTATTCACATCTATATTTGTATTTGGTTCCAGAGCAGACAATGTCTACCCCTATTGCAAGCAATTGCTTATTTATTGGAAATTAATGGTTTATTTTCATTATTTATGTGTGATTTATTACAGTTGTATGGGAGGTCATCTCTACTTGCCGCACACAGCCAGATTGACACAGCAAATACTTATTGGTTCTACTCTTCATTTCAGTGCAAGGGTGGGGACTTGGCGCCACATTACGTGCCAAAAAAAATAGCGTGTTGCGATGACGAGGATTTGTGCAACTTCTACCTGAAGCCAGTGGTGGTGGAAAGAACAACCACGCCAATGCCAGGTAAGATAACTCCAATGTATGCTTCTTTAGAGTTGTCTTTCCTTCCTTCAGCCATAGAAGTGACAAAGCTTTGTTCTATCATTTCTATGTTTATTGGATAGAAATTAATGGGTAAATTAATGAAAATTATCTCGATAAAATTAATAAAGCAAATATTCTGACTGAATCTGTTAATAATACTGAAGCAGAGTGAGATACTAAGATGCTTCTACTGGTATTAGCCAGAGGTATTGCTCCTTTGGCTCTTTCGGTAAAGCGTTGGACTCGCAATCCAGCAACTCGTGTTCGAATCCCAGGATCGGCATGTCCTGTGACAAATGTTGCCCAACATGTTGGATTAAAATTTTTGACTTTGTGTTTCAGAATATGAAGTCCCCGAAATTTACGAGAACATTACGCACATAGCTCTGCTGATCTCGGCCACAGCGTGTTTTGTCATCCTCATCATTACCGTCACGTTCGTGTACCTCAGGTATGTTCTTTGTGCACCTGTCACACCTGTCTACTTCCTGTGATGTGTGAGACGTCACGCCAATCAATGTCTAATGTACTCCAGCTGTTACAATTAGATACGTACTTGTATGGATCAGATGATATGTTTCCGCGTTCACAGTGGACTTGTATGACTGGTATACATTACAAGTGTTCACATACAAGACAAGTGACCTGTGCCCAATTTCTCCAAACAAATTTAATTCACTAAAATTACTTAACCCTCTCCCTGCTGGATAGGGACAGGCACTACTCTTTCTGGTTGCCTCCAGCATGGAAAGAGTTAAGTCTGAGTTTCAATAATTTGTATTTCGTGAGAGAGAAAAGGAAAAGAATTCCTATTGTTAATTGAAAAAAAATGTTGTTTTTTTGGTTGAAAAATTTGGGCGTGTGGGCCTATTCTCGAAACGTTCTCACAAACATTTTAGCCTAAGAACAGTTCTTTGCGATTCTTATAGTATGGCTATGAACAGTTTTTAGGCCAAAATGTTCTTAAGAACGTTTCGATAGTAGGCCCCCTGGTCTGTAGTACAAGTGTTTCTCTGTTCACATTTATGACCTGTCCCTGAGATTGCAAATCCTTTTGTGTATGATTTCATCCTCAATTTTATAAAGGGATTTGTGAACAAAACTTAGCATGGAATCATATTGTTTTGTAATCTCAGGTCCTAGTCTATATTACAAGTGTCTCTGTTGACACAATGTCTCTATTGACGTGTATGTTTGGCTCTGTATGACACGTGTCTCTCTGTTGACAGATACCGGAAGCGTGAGCTGGAGAGGGAGCAGATCCTAGAGGAGGCTGAGAACGAAACTTTCATCGCGCCCGGGGACACGCTGCACGAGCTGATCGAGCAGTCCCAGTCCTCTGGCAGCGGGTCCGGACTCCCTCTGCTTGTAAGATACCATCTTATCTGCTGATCTGACCCACACACTGTGTCATTGGTCTCCCACAATCTTTACATTTATGCGTAACTTACATGTACTTGCAGCGATAGAAACTAACTTTAAAACTTACTTGCCTGGATAGTGATATGAATAACTAATGTTAGGAATTTCTACTAGTCCTTAGGATACTTTTAGCATTGGGAGAAATGGCCTGACCCTGAGATTACAAAACTTTCTGAGCACAAAATCGTACTCAGACTATGACGTCACATATGAACACAATTCTGAGGAGCACAGAAACGTACTCAGGAAAGTTTCGTAATCTCGGGGCCTGGGCTAGAGGCTAGTGTTAATTTCGATCCCTGACTTGTATTATTGGTTCAGTGGCACATATGGGTTCTTTAAAAAAAAATTAAAAACATTCAAAAGGAAATCTGTATCTACAGCCACAAGTGCAGCCATTACATATTTCTAAATGATGCCTTTCTAATTGAAATATAATGTTCATGTCCTGGTTAAAAAACAAGTTCCTATATTAATCCTAGATGATAGGTCGTGAACATAACATCAGACATGTCACTGTCAAGGCTTATCTCATTGGAAGCTGTCACTAACTGTCAGACCTCAGAAACTGGAGGCTGAAGATGCCATAGGAATTAGGAAGCCGTTCCTTATATTCAGAACTGTCACTGTCAGTGTCTATTTAGTGTCTAAAAAACCCAGCTAAGTTGATGTGAAATACCAATGGGAATAATGCAGGTTGACAAGTCTTGTATTTTTAAACTATGCATGTAGATCTTGGCACTTTTTGGTCTCTGAAGCCGTTATTGGTCTGTTTGTTCTGATGGCCCAGGTGATGAATTGTAATACATGATAACATTATATAATAATAATAATAATAATAATAATAGTAATAGTAATATATCTGTATTATCCCAGAGGAAATTTGTTTTACATTGATATTCATATTGTCATCTGCTTTCAAGACTATTGACTATTTAAATCAACTTTATATATTGAAGTTAATTTATGAACTTCAGAATAGATCTTCCAAAAAAGTTAATTTATGAACTTTTTTGGAAGATCTATTCTGAGCACATGATTGATGTAACACATTGTAACATTCAAGAAGCAGTGTTTAAACTGTACAACAGACCTGTGGAATGGCATTTTGTAGCATAAGAGTGTCAGAATAGAAACACGCCTCAGATAACGAAGCAGCCCTGAGATGCTTGGCGCTATCAGAAATGTGTATCTTTTTGCCATTAGTGTATGGTCACAGTATGTTTTATCAATAGAAAGATGTCTTTGGGATTTTTAATTGGCATTGATGAATATTCAAGCGTTCAAGACGAGCTATATCTTTCAAGTCAATTTAGCACTATTTGCTTTTTTTAATGTATAAATCTAGTATAGGTTTGTTTTCAACATGTTAAACTGTTTGAGCTCTTCAATATAAGTTTTTCTGATTTAAGTACGTTTATGCAATTTAGGACTGGAAATATGTGGACTTTTAATATATAGGAAATTAGTCTTGTTGTGTGTGTAATACAGTTGTGTGTGTATTACATGGTGTGGGTGTTTTTCCTTTTACATCTTGGATTTAAAAAAAAATAATTGATAAATATCTAATGATATATTCATATTTGTGTAAATATATGACTTTATATTTTCTGAATATTATATAATCAGACAGTGATGAAGTGTGAACAGTCTTTCTTTACATGTTATAACATTTAAATTATTGTTTGACTCAATTACGTCTAGTCTTTGTCTATCAGTGGTCCTTCAATGGTATTCCTACTCAACCAACTTATAATGAGTTACATATTATTTGTCATTGTTTCTTTCAGGTTCAGAGAACGATTGCCAAGCAGATTCACCTTATCAAGAGTATCGGCAAGGGTCGGTACGGCGAGGTGTGGAAGGGGAAATGGCGAGGGGAGAACGTTGCTGTCAAGATATTCTTCACCACAGAAGAGCAGAGCTGGTTCCGGGAGACGGAACTCTACCAGACTGTTTTGCTCCGACATGACAACATACTTGGTAAGTACAGTAAACAGCTGAGTGGCGACACTTCCTCTGTACAGCGTATGATCAACTTTACGTAATTGTCGTCATGGTTATAGACGGTGGTTACGTATTCGCCGTATAGGCAGACACACTGAAAATTGGACAATTGTGTAGCTGACGTATGCTTATGTATATTTGTGTATTTGTATTCTGGTATTGGAAAATACTGTCTGCAGTGCCATTGAATAACATGACTACAATACTACAATTTCTATTTCGTCTGTAAATAAATTCTTATATAGTTTGTAGACTATGTAGTTTGTAAATAAGTTTGAAATGATTTTTAGCCACTTAGACCAAGTGAAATATCTCATACCCCAACAATTTGTGAAGTATTTAAATTATTCAAACGTAAAATTTGAATGGATTGATGGCGCATTGCCCAGGATATTTAAATGTTCATGCACAGTACAAGTATAGATTGAAGGTTTAATCTCGTAGAACGCTGACAGGTTATCGGTGGGGATTACCTTATATCCTGGTTGTCAATGATTCCCCATGTTAGAGTACTGTTGAAGGAGATCTACAGTAAACAAAGACCAGACCCCTGCTGTGTTCAGAGACACTCATATCAGCTGTCTATCACCTGACGACATACTCTAGCCATGAGAACATGGATATATCATGTGTATATATGTGCATTTGCAGTAGATATAGTCCCATATATCTACATGGGGGAAAACAATCTTTAATTCATAGATACCTAGTGAGAGTTTCCCAACTTTGCGTCTCGCCAAGATTTGAATTTAAATCTATTTAAAACGTTTTCACAGGTTTTCTTGGGTATATATTTAATATACGGTGTGTATTGAATGACTATTGAGGTTCAGCAGCACTGTAATCTATGCTATGCGTGCTGTCTCATGTACAATGGTGTACCCAGTATGGTAGATTACATTTATATAAATAATCCTTTAGCTTGTATTTCACTGAATGTATGATTGCCGCTAGATTACATCTAATGCAATACAGATTTACAAAACTATTTGGCAATTGAAATCGGTGCTTTATCACAACATGAAAAATAATTCATAACATTATTTACCCTTTTTCCTTCTGGGTTATTCAATATTACTATTCTGTATGGCATCTGTTGTTGCCATCAGCCGGAAGGAGGTTAACATATTCAAGGAAGTGTCTGTGTAGAATATCTTAACTCCAGTTTACCAGTGGGTGATATTCCAACGTAAACCGATGCAGAATTTAGGTTGGCATGGACCCTAGCTCCAGCACGAAATCAATATCTTTGACAGCCAGACAGATGCCAGTAGCATGCTTGAAATTTAATCTGGTTTATGAAATAGTGAAAAGCTACGGAAGCCTTCCTGTAGTAACACCAGCGACGGCCAATTACTGGTCGGAGGCCGTGTAGACATTCATTGCAATCACAGCCCCAGTAAGTGTCCACTATTGAATTAACAGCCAGGATGCCAGACACGGGCAATAGGATTAGCAGGCTATTTTGTCCTTTGTTTTTGTCACAAGTTCAGCTTCCTTGTCTCGCTCAAAATAATAGAAGTCAGAGTAATGGAAACTGCCAGCTCCCGGACATGTCTAAGGAGACAGTCTTTTACTTATTGCTGGCGGAGGCCTGACATGTCTAAGGAGACAGTCTTTTACTTATTGCTGGCGGAGGTGATTACGGCTGGTCCTGTGAGCCATGGCTACTGGTGGAACTGAGAGCGTATTGTGTGCTACATTTCTATATTAGATCCGGGATACGTAGGTCATGTTTGTTTCAAACTAATTCAAGTTCACTAGATGTTCTTGGAAAAGATCTTCTGTTGCTTCTTGCATGCAATTTCCAAGATTTTCCTCATTTCCAATTGGGACTTGAAATAGTTGTGTATGCACAGGTTATTGGTGGAAATGAGAGTATGTTGTATGCTAAATGTTTCTATATTTGATCCAGGATAGGTCATGTTTGTTTTATGTGTAACTAATTCAAATTAACTAGATGTTCTTGGAAAAGATGTTCTGTTGCTCCTTAAATACAATTTTCACTAAATTAATGTCCTCATTTCCAGTGGACTTGAAATAATGTAGTACATATCAGGGCTTAGTTTTCATTGTGTTTTCCAGGGCTTTGTTTTCATAATGTTTCCCAGGACTTTGTTTACATAACATTTTACAGGGCTTTGTTTTCATACTGTTTTCTTCAGTGCTCAACAAAGATATGATGGACAATACTACCATACTTATGAGAAATGAATACCATACAGTGTTAGTGTTTATCTATGTATTAAATAATATTAGCAAGGAATAATATTTATAGATTACATTGTCTTCAAGATGAGCGATTCCATAGTTGACACTGGCCATGTACGTTGTCTTAAGAAAACACGATTCTCTGCTGTATCTTGCTGTATCTTTCCCATTGGCAGACAGCTGTCAAAGACTTCTGGCCTTTGCCTTAATCAGACTGTTTTTCTGTCATGTAATCTGTTCGCCTGTCACAAAAATGAAGCCAACCACTTCCAGGGAGTTTCCAGGCCTGTTGCCGGTTACCTAATGGTTTGCAGGTCTGGTAGCGGTGTCATTACATGTCCATCCCTGGAGATATCCTACAGTGCCAGTCGTCAGGGCCTGTCTAGTTTGTATGGACCACTGCTGTATAGACCTGCCAGCCCATGGGAACGCGGTGTGCAAGCTTGCATATATACGTGGAAGAGAACACTCCCATTGCGCAGTGATAATCCACTTTGTATGCCGTGCCATTCGTGTCCACGTTTATTTGAATGACAAAAGAGCATTGTTTTTCCTCACAAATACATGTATAGACTGCTCAACAAGGCCAATTTGAATGGAAAGTGCAGCATAATTCTAAAAGGTGTTATTTTCCCAATAGGATTCTGTCCTCGACGGAGTATATGTACGTCTTTTTGTAATTGAATGCACTCTGCATAACTAGAAATGGTATTTTCTTTCTGGTTCATTAAATTTTGAATTACCATGAATATTGAAGTGGGGGTATTGTTTGAAGAATTCATTTACTATGGAGCATCCTGACCTGTCAATATAATTGTGATGAAATTTGTCGGATGTTGGAGAATATGGTTAAGATATAGTGTGTGTTGATGAAGAGAACAGAAATGTAAAAGCTGGCAAAGCTTCCAAGATGGGAATTTGATGACCCATTTACACCACTGTCATCAATAGCAATGCTATTCACTCCTTGTTCTCTCTCCAATGATCATTTACATTATAGATGTTCATCATAAAGAAATACTAACAGTTTAACATCATGATTGTACTTTTGTAGTGCAAATGGGTAATTGTTTCCACATTCAAAGATTTTCGGTTCTCCATATATTTTATAATCTCTTTTTTGCCTGAGGGTAATGGGATTTCTTTTCACTTTCTGATTGATAAGAATATTTTTTGTCTTTCTTTGTGTATTTCTGTCTCAGTAGCAGACTTTCAGGCTCTCCAATGATGTAATACTGATCACAATAGTCTGATAGTTGTGGGTCTGATAGTTGTGGGAGTGTCCTCACTCTGCTTTAGGACATACATTCCTATTATCAGGATGGTCCTGCCTGTTCTTTAGGACCTGCTTGCTATCAGATAATTGTTATGAATGTCTGTCCTATATTTTCTTGATATTGTTGCGAGTGTCTGTCCTGCCAGTTCTTTAGGACCTGCTTGCCATCAGACATTGCTGCAAGTGTCTTATCTTTTAGGACGTTCTTCCCATCAGTGGAAGTGTCTATCCTAACTATTTTTTTAATTTTCATTGCCCTGCCCATTCTGTAGGACATGTGTGCGTGATGTTTACACAGACCGTATTTACTCTGTGTGGGATACTTTCACGTTAACTTGCCACATTAATGTTCTACTGTGATTTTCATGTACGAGTGAAAGTCGATCCTTCCGCTGGAGAAAGCAAACTCTGGCCACAGTTAAAACCAAGCTGGTCCTATTCATTCCAGGTTTGAATAACTTCAGAAAATAGGATGGAAAGTAATGGTATCCGTGGAAACGTACAAAATGACAGTGAAGATAACCATTTCATTTCACATGTCAGTCTGCGTTAGCATGAAATTGCCAAATGGCCGAGTCGTTTCTCTGAGTATCGGCTACTGCCGAAATAACAAAAGCCATGTTAGTGGTCTGTGCATTGATTCGTGATTTCTTCATTGCATATAAAAGTCTGCATCCGTCTAGGGGGCCGTATTAGCTAAGGGACCGATATTGATTCAGCAGGGGTCATCCTCGATGGTTCCAAGTCCCAGAGTGGCATGAGGAAGCCATGGCGTACTATACCATAGGGAGAGACTGAAAGGATTCCCAGTCCCAGAGCTTCATAAGGAAACCATGGTCTACCTTACCACGAGGAGAGACAGAGGGTTACTGAGCTTCCGTTAGTCACGCTGGCTTCTCATAGTGCTATTTCCCCACAGCCTATAGAAATTATGATGTCTCTAATTTGTACAATTTCACGGGGACTCTTGAGGGCAATTTGTGATAGATGCTGGGACTCTCTCTGAAGCCCAGTGACATTTGTGATGGGTTCACGCTGAGATGTTTGTGTGTGTGGCTCCTGATGGAAACTCATTTCTCTGCTCTTGTTACTTTGCCTCGCTATAATTACAGTCCACTGACGGTGTCATACATATACAAGTAAAACTCAGTAATTTATATTGTATTTTTTTTAGAAATGTGTGTCCTCTTTCAAGTACATCTGTACTTATGATGATCAAATATGAATCTTATATTAGAAATACTAGCATTATTATTTTAATATTCTGTTATTCTAACAATTCCTGAAACCCAAATACCAAATATTTTTATTATTATTAAAATATTAAATATATTTTTGTTCAAAGAACTGTTTGATAGTGTGCTTGGCAAGTTATAATTTTGTGTACTAATGTTTTCGGTCATTGAAATGACAGAAATTCCAATTGCAAGGAAAATCAATACGTGTTTACAATTCTGAAAGTAATTCTGCATCAGTGTTCCCGCCCTGAAGCTGAGTGTAAAATCAATGCATTAATTATGTTGTTTCCTTCATCATGTATAAATACAACAAGAATAATTGTCGACATCACAGTTTCCTTGCCAAAGCTATTAACGTTAACTGTCAGGATGTTTTTTAGAAGTTTTGCATCGATTCATATCAGTGATGTTCAAACACATTCAAACACGTTCACTGACTGATTACATATGGTGGAGTGTGTATCTATAGATCGTAATACAGTACGCGATTCTTTAACAAGCGGTAGTCTGTAATATCCAGGGGCTCTCGTTTCCACAAGCAATATATTAGTTCCAATATTTTGTTATTTCAAATGATTGGAAGACATTTAAGCCCATCATATGCAGAGTTGCAATTCCAAGCAAGTAGTTTCTCACAATAACGTCCTAGTCGGGGCACTTCAGATACGTCTCATGTTCTAGGCTGGAGTAACTGTATCTTTGTATCTGTGAGTGATCAATAAGAAAGCATTTTGAAAACCATTACGTGTTGTATTTGTGAACTTCAGTCGTAAACATTCCAAAATGGATAGCTTGGAGGCAAGACACGACCCATAAATATACGGAATGTTTCTCCATAGGACTCCAGATAACAATTTGTCATAGACCTGCCTCGTGTGCTATGCCAGAAGATTTACGTCTCCTCCTCGGCTACCGCAGATAGGGAAACGGCACGGCCTTGTGCTTGCTTAATAAAAATTTGAGGCAACAGGAGAAGAAAGAAAAAACTTGCGATTCGATTTAATTCTGGTTAGGAGAGACATTCGTTATCGCTGCGAGTATAATTAGTGTCAAACAATATCTGTAGGAACTCCCAGTTAGGATTGTAGCATGTCACTTCCTGGCGAGCAATGGTGTTAGCTGGGAGTCGAGCAAGACCTATCACTGGTTGCACGTCGTCGTGTGCAAAGACTGGTGATATATATGTCACTACCATTGCGAGGTCGCTGAAGAAATGGAATACTGGAATATGATTTTCTAAAGTTGCATCAGTCTCAATAGTACTAATAACGAAATAATAATAATAATAATGTGCAAACGTATGCTTACAAAGAAATTACAACTATTGTCAACAGTTGGTGATCTACTCAAGTTCGTTGAATTACGTCACGCAATTATTGAATTAATCGAGAGATTTTTAAGCTTAATAATGTCAGTAGCAGTTATGGCAGCATGCCTTCTATCTCCCCGCAAGATGAGTTTCAGCCATGTCAAGGTGTAATGTGAAATCTGCTTAGGGCATCAGGGGTGGAAACTAATGCAAATATGTTACTAGCCAGCAGGGCTAGTGAAGTCCAAAAGTTACCAGCCCTGGTGGGAATCTACTAGCCCAGCAAGTAAAGGACATATAACAGAACAACTCTGATATAAAGTTATATACTTTACTATTTTCACATTCTTAAGTGGATTAAATAACTAATTCACAGGTTGGGCCACAGATGTTATTTAATTCCCTAGTTTATAAATATGCCGACTCTAATTGTTTTCCATTATATTCCTCAGTGTATTAGCCTTTAGAAATTAGAACATAATAAAAATAAATGGTAACAGAACAAGTCTTATAAACCATCACTGCACATCAACAAAGACCGACAGGCAATGGTTGACACAAAGTCAAAGCCAATATTGCATTTAAT
>JAUTBZ010025229.1:0-19551 GCA_032361785.1 Lepetodrilus galriftensis
CGACCTTGCTCTAGCCCTTTAATGGCGCATATCTTAACCCGCAAATCGATTCGATTTGCTCGCACTATGCACTAGCAAGAACCCGTTTTTTTGAAGCTTTTGAAAGAAAAGCCTTTTGTGAGGAAGAGTTTTTTGAGCTGAGCATCTGAAAAAGATGTTTTTGGTGCAGCGCAGACCGAAACAGTAGAGACGCCGCCATTTTTGACAACGACATCAACAGACTGAACGCCATCAATTTTTTGAAGCGCTTTTTTGGAACGGGCTGAACAGGAGGCACAGAACATGCCTTCTACTGCCATTTTATACATCACATTACCTTCGGCCTGGGCAGCTGAAAGCGTTGGCAGTGAAATGGCAAGAGCAGCGATTGTTGTAATGATAAATTTTTTCATGAGTTTTCCCCTTAAGGATAAAATTAAGTGTTTTTTACAGTTTTGAGGCGATAATAATTTTGCTTTGTGGTCAGATAATAGCAGGCTATTTAAAGACCAGAACAATTGTGCGACTAACTGTAGGTTCGGGGAGGTTCATGCTCAGGAAAATGGACAATACCTGCCAATTTCTTGGCCGCATTGACGTGTTTAAAAAAGATTTGCTGTCTTGAAAATGTGCTTAAATCCTGAGACAGGATAAAGGTCGCTGACATACAGAACTGGCAATGTGTCATGCAGTCCTGCTCTGTTTCAGAAGTATCAGAGTTTGAAGCAGAGTCTGACATTGCAGACATCTTATGCCCCTTCATATGGGGACAATCTATCTGTTCCTTTTTCAGGCCATCAGAGCGCGTTGCCATAACCATGATATGGCGTTGGCTTTGCTCAATTTGCATGGCAGTGGAGATAGAGGCAGAAAAGGCAGGCTGGGCGATAAAGGATAAGGCGAGTACAAACATGAGATATGTTTTGAATAGTGTCAAACGCATTCTGCTTCCCTCCCTTATAATTTGTTTAGACAACCCATTTTGCGAATCTGTAGATTTTATACGCGATATTACGGGTGAGGTAAAATGAATTTTTTGTAATGGATCAAATCTTGTCATAATATTTTTGTGATGGGCATCCTTTTCTGCAACGGCATTCTATGGTAAACACCCGATTTAGAAACAGTCGTTATGAATGGTAAGGTCTTGAAAAGTTTTCAATTTTACTGATAAACTTCGCGGCCAGCTGAACCATATTGACCCCAATGTGTTTCAGACATTATATCGTTTCACAAATTTTGAAAATCTATGGATAACTTGGGACTATTATGGCAAATTTTGACCTTCTTCTTCTGGCCGGTGATGGCATTGGCAGTGAAATCATGGCGCAGGCCGTAAAAATTATTGACTGGCTGAACGCACGGGGCGACCACAGCTTTAATCTGGAAGAAGACTTGGTCGGCGGGGCCTCTTATGACGCCCATAAACACCCTGCGACAGACGCCATGATGGCAAAAGCCATGAAAGCAGATGCCATTTTGTTTGGCTCTGTTGGCGGCCCCAAATGGGATGATGTGGACTATGCCCTGCGCCCAGAGGCTGGTTTGTTGCGTCTGCGTAAAGATTTGGAACTATTTGCCAATCTGCGTCCTGCTCTATGTTATCCAGCGCTGGCGGCAGGTTCTTCGCTCAAAACAGAGCTGGTCGAGGGACTGGATATCATGATTGTGCGCGAACTGACAGGCGGTGTCTATTTTGGAGAGCCAAAAGAAATTACGGGCAGCGGCAATGAAAAGCGCGCAGTTGATACCCAGGTCTATACCACCTCTGAAATTGACCGTATTGCCCGCATTGCCTTTGATCTGGCACGCAAACGCGGCAACAAGGTGCATAGTGTTGAAAAAAATAATGTGATGGCAACGGGCGTGCTTTGGAAAGAAGTGGTGAGCCGTGTGCATCAGGAAGATTTTGCCGATGTGACGCTTCATCATATGTTGGCAGATAACTGTTCCATGCAGCTGGTGCGCCAGCCCAAACAGTTTGATGTGATTGTGACCGACAATTTATTTGGTGACATGCTCTCTGATACCGCAGCCATGTTGACCGGTTCGCTTGGCATGTTGCCCTCAGCCTCGCTGGGCGCAGAAGATACCGACGGCAAACGCCGTGCCATGTATGAACCCGTCCATGGTTCAGCCCCGGATATTGCAGGACAGGGCAAGGCCAATCCCCTCGCCATGATCGGATCACTCACTATGGCCATGCGTTACAGCTTCGATATGGCCGCAGAGGCCGATCTGGTTGATGCCGCCATCGCCGCCGTCCTCGCCAAAAACCTCCGCACCGCCGACATTATGATGGACGGCATGGAAGTCGTCAGCACAGACGGCATGGGCGACGCAGTTATTACGGAAATGGAAAAGGCTGTGGGGTAGGGGAGCGTTTGGTTTTGAATGTAGGTTTCTTACAAGGCCTCCTGTATGAGAATGCAGGAGGCCTTGTTGTGTTTACGATTTTTTTTAGGATGAGGAAAAATTGTCTGTGTCGTATGGATACAACAGAAGCATTTTTTTTGTGAATTAATAGAATTAAGAGATATTATTAAAAATAAATTATCCTTATGCTCCGCAATAAAAGTGATTCTTGTACATTCATTCAAATTTTGAGGGAAAATGAACATGCCGACACAAGACCTGATTATTTCTGAAGTTGTTATTGATACGCCTACTGTTGGTCTAGGGGGAATTGTTAGTGGTCATGGGACTGTTCAAAATATTGGTGACCTTGATATTGGTGACAGTTTTCAGGTTCAGGCTTTCTTCTCAGGGGATAATATTATAGGCGGTGCTTGGGATATATCTTTAGGTATAGCCACGATAGGTTCTTTAGCGGCTGATGGAACATATGAGATAGATTTTAGTTTTCAGCCAAATGGCATAACATCTACGGGCACGTTTTATGTGGGTTTTATCTCTGATACTGGTGGTGTCATCACGGAGAGTGATGAGGACAATAATGTTGGAAGTGCCTCTTTTGTTTATGATGTTGATGTTGTTGCTGGAGAGCCTGATCTTGTTGCAACAGGCTTGACGATAGATCAAGCTGTATTTTCTGAAACAGGAGTTCTTAATGGTTCTGTGGTGATTACAAATACTGGGACGGAAGCAACTTTACCTAATCTCACAACAATATATCTTTCTTCAGATTCGACAGTCAATAGCCTAGATATTGTCCTGGAAAGCTATACACATATTGCTATTTTGCCAGGTGAATCTACGACGATAGATTTTTCTTTTACATCGGCTTTAGGGGATATTGTTGCAGGGACATATCATCTTGGTGTGTTGGCTGATAGTGGTCATCATATTCTTGAAAGTAATGAAAACAATAACAATAGTAATGTTGTTACATTTACAGCTGCGGGAGCTGATCTAGTTATTTCCGAAGTTGTCATTGACACTCCTATCGTGGGTGATGGCGGCACTGTTACAGGCCATGCGCTTATTGAAAATATTGGTGATCTTAATATCGGGGACAGCTTTCAGGTTCGACTTTTTTTCTCCCAGGATGAAACAATAGGAGATGGTGCAGATAGTGTCATTGGCACAGCTACGATTGACTTCTTAAACCCTGGAGGTACTCATAACCTAAGCTTTGATTTTTCTCTGACTCCAGGGGGAGTGCCAGATGGAACCTATTATTTTGGCCTCGTAGCTGATAGTGGGAATGAAATTGTCGAAAGCAGTGAAATTAATAATATTGGTAGTGCTACCTTTGTGGTTGATACAGATCTTGTTCCTGACTTGATAGTTCAAAGCATGACTCTTAATAGCATTTCGGTGCAGGCTGGTGAATCTGTTACAGGCAGTGCTGTTATCCAAAATGCTGGACAGATTGCCATAGGAGATGCGTTCGATATCACCATTTTCTTCTCACCTGATCAGGTTATTAATGGGGCTGGAAATGATATAGCGAAATATCAGGGGACAGTAACATCTCTTGGTGCTGGGAATACAGCGACGCTTGCTTTTGATATTCCAATTGCTGAAGGTAGCCTTGCTGACGGCACTTATTATGTGGGCGTGATTGCGGACAGTGGCGCGGTAATTACAGAAACAGATGAAAGTAATAATGCCAATAGTCAACCTGTCTCCTTTACATTAACAAACCCAGCAGGCGGTCAGCCAGATCTTGTGGCTATGAATTTGGTTGTAGATGAGGCAATAGTTGAGCCTGGGGGTACTTTATCTGGCTCTGTGCTGATAACCAATAATGGCACAGCTGCAACATCAGCGGATATGACAACAACTATCTATTTCTCAACAGATGGCAGTGTTGATGCTTCCGATGTTGTGATTGATGATGTTGTTGTTCCGCCCTTGGCTGTGGGGCAGTCAGCGACAATTAACTATTCCTACAACCTTGTCGAGCAAGGTTTCGAGGCTGGCACTTATTATATTGGCGTTATCGCTGATAGCGGCCTTAATATCCTTGAGAGTGATGAAAGCAATAATACCAGTAATATCATTACAATTACGGCTGTTGATAATGGCGCTACTGCCACACCTGGTGATGATGTGCTGAACGGTACGGCTGGAAATGATGTAATTAATGGTATGGGGGGGAATGATACTATTAATGGTGGCGCTGGAGATGATACCATTACGGGCGGCTCTGACGGTCCTGGTGATAGTGACATCATTGATGGTGGTGCAGGCAATGATACTGTAATATTTACAGGTAACCGTATAGATTATAGAATTACACAAAATGCGGATGGTGCTTTTGTTGTGGAGAGTGGCCCAGGGCCTCTTCCTGAAAGTGTTGATACAATCAGCAATGTTGAAAATTTCCAGTTCGCGGATGGCACAGTAACAGCTGCGGAACTGTTGGGCGGTAATGCTTCCCTGCCTGATTTTGTGGCCTCAAATCTTGTGTTGAATGCAGCTTCTGGCAATAGTAGTGGAAATGTGAGTGGCAGTATTACCGTCCAAAATATTGGGGTTGATGATCCATATGGCGCTTCCTTGCAGGTTGGGATCTATATTTCCACTGACAATGCGATTGACAACACAGATCCTGAGTTGGTCTTGATTACTGTTCCTGGTAGTTTGACTGTTGCACAGGGCGAGCTTGTTCTGACTTTTGATGTGGCCTTGCCTGGAGGCTTTGCTGAAGGCAATTATCAAATCGGTGCTATTGTTAATCCAAACGGAACGATTACAGAAAATAGTGGTGCTAATAACCTTAGTAATGGTGTTGCCTTTGAGGTTTCAAATGCTGGCTCTGACCTGGTTGCGAGCAATCTGGTTTTGAATGCAGGTTCTGTCACCAGCGATGGACATCTGGTTGGAACGATTGATGTGCAAAATATAGGGACAGTTGATGAGGTTGGTGTTGTTCAGGTCGCACTTGATGTCTTTGATGAAAATGGTAATCCAAATGGAAGTCCTACTCTCATAACAATTGATATTCCAGCTGGCCTATTGGCTGGTGCAGCTTCTGTTACCTTACCTTTCGATGTAGCCCTTCCTTCAGGCTTTACAGAAGGTAATTATAGTATAAGAGCCTCTATTGATCCCAATTCAACAATTACAGAAATTGATGAGACAAATAATGTCAGTAATAGTGTTGCCTTTGAAGTTGATAATGGCAATCCTGATCTGGTTGCCAGCAATCTGGTTTTGAATGCAAATATTGCGGCCAGTGATGGTCTTGTGAGCGGGACTATTGACGTTCAAAATATTGGTCAGGCAGATGAAAATGGGGCTATTGAGGTCGCTATCTATATTTCTGATGATAATGGTATTACGAATGCCGATCCTATATTGACAACACTGGCTATTCCGACAGGTCTTGTGGCTGGTGCGTCTTCTGTCACACTGCCATTCAGCACGCCTCTTCCTGCTAATTTTACTGAAGGTAATTATTATATTGGTGCGATTATTGATCCGTCGGCAGCGATTACAGAAGATGGTGTTGCCAATAATATCAGTAATAGCGCTGTTTTTGAGGTTTCAAACGCTAAACCTGATTTGTTGGTGGATAATCTTGTGTTGAATGCCGCATCTACAACCAGCGACGGTCATGTCATCGGTACGGTTTCTGTTGGAAATGTGGGTACTGTTGATGAGAACGGAGCCATTCAGGTTGCTATCTATATTTCTAATGATGATGGCATTACAAATACGGACACTGTTCTGACTACTCTTGAGATCCCTGATGGACTTCCTGCGGGGCTGGCTGCTGTTTTATTGCCATTCGATGTGGCTCTTCCTGCTGGTTATGCTGAAGGTAATTATTATATTGGCGCGATCATTGACCCTGCTGGAACATTAACCGAAGAGGGTGTTGCCAATAATGTAAGCAATAGCGTTGCCTTCGGAGTTGTTGCCAATGGTGGAACAATTACAGGCACAGATGAAGCTGATGTTTTGGAGGGTACGGCTGGTAATGATGTGATTGATGCCATGATGGGAGCTGATACCATTAACGCTGGCGGCGGTGATGATACCATTACAGGCGGTGCAGACGACCCCGATGATAATGATACGATTGATGGTGGTGATGGCAATGATACCGTTGTCTTCGTAGGTAATCGCCTGAGCTATGTGGTCACGCAGAATGCGGATGGTGCCTTTGTTATCAGAAGCGGTACAACAGGAATGCCAGATGAAGCTGTTGATGTTGTGAGCAATGTTGAAAATTTCCAGTTTGCTGATGGGACTGTAGCTGCTGCTGATTTGCTGGGTGGTAATCCGCCTTTGCCTGATTTTGTGGCAACAAATCTTGTCTTGAATGAAAGTGCTGCTGCTACGAATGGCAGCGTGAGCGGGAGCATCACTGTTGAGAATATTGGTGTTGATAGTTTTGGTCCGCTTCAAGAGGTTAAAATCTATATTTCCAGTGATAGTACGATTACTGGGCAAGACCAACTATTGACAACAGTGATTATTCCTGGCGGTTTATCTGCTGCACAAGGCGCTGTCGTTCTAACTTTCAATGCAGCGCTTCCTAATGGCTTTGCGGAAGGTAACTATCATATTGGGGCTATTTTTAGTACCGGCTCAGAGATGCCAGAAAACAATACAGCCAATAATGTCAGTAATAGCGTTGCTTTTCAGGTTACGAATGATGGTACGCCTGGTGATGATAGTCTCTATGGTACGGCTGATAGTGATGTGATCCAGGGGCATGACGGGAATGATTTTATTTCTGGTGATGGTGGTAACGATATTATTCTTGGCGGTAATGGCGCTGACATTGTTTGGGGCGGAAATGGAAATGACACCATCTTTGGCGGTGACGGTAATGACATTGTTGATGGCGATGATGGTGATGACCAAATTTTGGGCGAAGCGGGTGATGATACCATCAATGGCGGTAATGGGGTTGACTATCTTTATGGTCAGGATGGTGAAGATACCATAGATGGCGGTGATGGTAATGACTATATTCACGGCGGCGATGGTGTTGGTCATCTGTCTGGTGGCGCGGGTAATGATATTATATTAGGTGGTGTTGATAAAGACATCATTGACGGTGGTGTTGGTGTTGATATTATTCTGTCTGGCGACGGAAATGATATTGTTCGGGCAGGCGAAGATGGTGATTTTGTCTGGGCTGGGGCTGGTAATGATGAAATTTTTGGCGGCGCTGGTGGTGATGTCCTGATTGGTCAGGATGGTGATGATATTATCAATGGTGAAGAAGGTAATGACCTTATTGATGGGGGGAGTGGCAACAATACCCTTTCAGGCGGGGTAGGCCATGATACCATTTGGGGCGGCAATGACATTGACACTATTTCTGGTGGCGATGGCAATGACCAGATATTGGGCGGTGCTGGCGATGACGTGATTACGGGTGGTGATGGTGTTGACTATCTTTCTGGCGGTGACGGCAATGACAGTGTTGATGGCGGTATAAGCCACGATATTTTATGGGGATATGCTGGTAATGATACTCTCTCAGGGGGTTCAGGCGTTGATCAACTGTTTGGTGGTGCAGGCAATGATATTATTGAGGGTGGGGGGGATAATGATTATCTCTTTGGTCAGGATGGTGTTGATGTTTTTGTCTTTAATAGTGGATGGGGCAATGATAATCTTTATGATTTTGAAGTCAATTCTGAGACCTTGGATATGTCAGGCTTAAATATTAGCTTTGATGATTTGACCATCACTGCTTTGGGCGGCAGTTCTATGATTGAGTTGGGCTATGATTCAATCATACTCCACGGTGTCTCAGCTGACAGTTTGGACAGTGATGATTTTCTGTTCTAAAGCATAGGGCATAATCAAGATAAGTTGAATTGTTTATCAAGTGGGCGGCCTCAATGAGGCTGCCCATTATTGTTATACTCCTGTCACTCGGAAACCCGAAAAATTCAGGTGAGAAATTTTGTCTTCTGGAAAGGCGCGTTCTTTGCGGCAGTGCCTTAGCACTGTAAGAAGGGCGGAACGCAACCAGAGGGCAAAAGAGCCAGCTGAAAGTAAGGCTATCTGGGTGATAGGAGTATATAACGATATTTCTCATAATCTTCAGGGGTATTGATGTTGGCAAAGGGGTCTAGCCTATCACCTTTTGCCAATATATGACTTTCAAAATTTATCACCACAGGCGCATATTTCTGGCCAAAAAACTGAACCTTGCGTCCGCCTGTCTCAAGATATGCGCCAAGCTCATCCTTGAGACTAACAGACCAGAGACCATGAAGGGGATGAAGCCGCTTTGCACTTTGCGGCCAGACCAGGAGCGGCTTTTCACCTCCCCCAATTTTGCTGCCTGCGACAAGGTCAGCCGTTAGGGAGCTTGGCACAAAAGGCGTATCGCAACTACAAAGCTGCAAATAATCAGCCGACAAACCTTTTTTATCAACCCAATCCATAACAGCCCAGATACCAGCCAGCGGTCCGAGATAATCCCCCTGGCGAAAATCATCTGCGATCAGGGGCAAGCCATAGCTTTCCAACGCCTCATTTTTTTCATTACTATTAATGACACAGTTTTTCTCATGACCAAGGCGTCTATAAATCGTGTCCAGCAATGTCGAGCCTTGCCAGGGTAGCAGGGCTTTATTCTGACCATTCATACGCGAAGAACGTCCGCCTGCGAGCAATACTGTCAATAATTGCGCCCGCTCTTCCTTCAATTTTTCGACCATTTAGCCATAACCTTATAAAAATGACTTTTTTTCATAAAAAAGATTGAGAAAAAAACTTAAATTCGTATATTTGAATTTATATCTATTTGTATTATACCAATACATACAAGAGGGATCTTTAAAATGATTTTTCTTTTAAGAACTTAGAAAAAATAATTTTCACTGAAGATAGAGAGAAAATTAAGACCCTATCTAATATCTGTCTTCTTTCAGACAGGCAGATATTTCGCCAGACCAAAATATGGAGAGTAGCGCATGGCTTACGATTTAAACGGAACAACCATTGAAACAAATGAAAAAGGTTATCTTGAACAAATTAATGACTGGAGCGAAGAGCTTGCAGAAATTATTGCCAAAGAAGAAAATATTAACCTGACAGACAAGCATTGGGATCTTATTAAGTTTCTTCGCGAAGAATATATCAATAATAACCAGAACCAACCAAATACACGCGCTATTGTAAAAGCTATGAGTGAAGCCTGGGGCGCAAAGATTAAACAGAAAGATGTTTATGACCTTTTCCCTGGCGACCCTTCCAAGCAAGGCGGTAAAATTGGTGGTCTTCCTGAAAGTCGCCGTAAGGGTGGTTACTAGGATTTAGGCCTCTGATCCTTTTTAAGAGTAGCGATCAGAGATCCCCAAGCGAATTTTAGTGCATAGTGCGAGCAAATCGATTCGATTTGCGGGCCTTCGATATGCGCTATTAAAGGGCTAGAGCAAGGTCGACTGACCGAAATTGCTTGCAATTTGCTCTAGGGGAAAAATTATACAAAAAGGGATTAGCAAATATTTGCTAATCCCTTTTTTAATATAATCAAGCAACCAACCAGTTAGCTAAAATCTAAAATTGAGCTGGTTCACCAAAGACACTGGCTGCTGGGCTAACAACATGAGATCCCAATTTTTTAACTTCCAAAATAGCTAGTCCCCTGTCAGATGTGCCGTCAGGGCGCAACCTAAATAAACCATCAACCCCAGAAAAACCACTTGCCCTGGTCAGCTCTCTTTGAGAAAAGCGCTGTTCAGATGGGTTATTAGACAAGGCAACAGCCAAACTCACTGCATCATAAGACAGGCTCGAAATCCGTGGCGGGGCTTTTCCATATGTTGAGACATATTTCTGATTAAACTGACGCCATCCTTTTGGATCAGGTGCAGGATACCAACCATTGATCAAAGATTTTTCACGTCCAATCGCTGCATAGTCCCAACGCCCAGTACCAAGCACTTTCACTAATTTAGGGTCAATCTCAAAATAGGGCAACAAAGGTGATAATGTTGGCATAATTTTACGGCCAAATGGCAAGAATATCGCATCAACCTGTGGCACAGCATCATCTTTATTACTGGCATAAACCGCAATTCGTTCCATTGGCTTCATCATGCCATTTGGATTAAGCGGGGAATGCTCCAACACAATAATTTCGCCGCCATGTTTTTGCACAGCCGCCCGAAAAGCCGCCTCAACAATTTGACCATATTGCGTCTTGGGGATGAGCGCTGCAAAACGTCTTTTTCCTTGGGAAATGGCATAGGCAACAATACGCTCCACATCACGGCCTGGTAAAAAGCTCTGCAAATAAATATTCGGTTCAGCAACCCTGTTATCTGAAGAAAATGCAATCACAGGCACATTTTTGGGTTTTGAGACTTCGGCAACAGCCTTGACAGATGACGCATAAAGCGGTCCCAGAATAATCTGAGCGCCACTATTAATAGCATCCTGCGCCGCAAGTCTTGCACCTTGCGCTGTCCCTTTTGTATCTTTTGTCACCAAAATAATATTTGGATTATCAAAATCAAATAGCGCCAGTTCACCTGCCTGTTTCAGCGCCCTTGCCATAACGGCACTTTTATTTTTGCCAGTGACAGGCAAAAGCATGGCGACCTTAACGCCTGCTGTTCTCTTAATACGTTCTGCGGATGTCACCTCGGCCCTGTTTTCAACAATCGTGCCAGTTGAAGCCGTATTATTCGGCATTTGCGATTCACCTGTCAGGACAGCTGTTTTTTGTCCAGCTCCACCACTGACAGCACAGCCAGAGAGCAAGGCTGCCAAAAAACTGGCTGAAAGCACAGAAGCTATTGTCTTTTTAGTTGTTTTAATTTTTAAAAACATCGGTTTTGTACACCAAAAGGCTGCTAAGCATTATTTAAGTTTGATTTAAACGCTGTCACCACGCAACAAATTTAAAAGGATTCAACAAGATAATAATCTATCTCAATATTAAAAATAGTTTTCTGATATTAGTCCTAAAAACTATGTCTTTATGATGATCTAGCTATAGGTAAAAGACATTACTAAAGTTTTAACGAAGAAAAAAAGATAAAATTAACAGTAAAACCCATAAACAGGTAGATTTCTGTTACGCTAAGGCTAACCTAAAATATAGGGCGATAACAAGGGATTATGATGAAACAGTCCAAACAGGGTAAAGAAAAGAATGAAGACGTTGCCAAAACGTCGCACTCATCTCATGATACAAAAACAGTTAATCATGATCACACCCTAATGATATCCCAAATAAACCGTAAAATCACAGAGCTCTTGAGCGCACCTCCACTCGAATCTGGGCTTTATCTTGTTGCCACCCCTATCGGCAACCTGTCTGATATTTCGCTTCGTGCCCTCGCTATATTATCCCGTGTCTCAGCCATTTATTGTGAAGATACCCGCCATAGCCGTAAATTATTAACCCATTACAGCATCAGGCAACCTCTTCATCCTTATCACGACCATAACGCTGACAGTCAGGGGGACAAACTCCTTTGGCGTATTGAAAATGGCGACAGCATTGCCCTTATCTCTGATGCCGGCACGCCCCTTATATCTGACCCAGGTTATGATCTCGTCAAAGCGGCACATGAAAGGGATATTATGGTTACCTCAATCCCTGGTCCTTCAGCCGTTATCACGGCTCTCTCCATGGCAGGAATGCCAACAGATACCTTTCTTTTTGCCGGCTTTTTGCCTGCCAAGGCTCATGCCAGAACCCAGAAACTCCAAAGTTTAGAAGCACAGCCTTCCACCCTAATCTTTTACGAATCCCCCAAAAGAATCCATAAGGCCTTACATGATATTGCCGCCATATTCCCTGATCGTTTTTGCGTAATTGCCAAAGAGCTGACCAAACTACATGAAACACTTTATCGCGGCTTTGTGAACCATCTTATCAATGAAATTGACACCATCATTCCTAAAGGAGAATTTGTAATTCTGATTGCTCCAGCAGACAAAAACAGTTCCGAAATAAGTGATGATGACCTCCTCTCCAAACTGGCGTCCAAAATGGAGAACGCATCTTTACGCGATAGCGTACAGCAGGTTGCCAAAGAAAATAATATTTCCAAAAAAAGGGTCTATGCACTGGGCCTGTCCCTTAAAAAATAATCTAATAATAATCCTTTCAAAGTTAGCCGATCGTGAAAAAAAACAACAAAAACAGTTATTATAAAGGCTTATGGGCTGAGACCATCGCAGCCACATTTCTACGTCTTAAGGGGTATAAAATCCTCAAAAAACGCTATCAGTCCCCAATGGGAGAAATAGACCTGATAGCCAAACGCCGCCAAAAAATAAGCTTTATAGAAGTCAAGGCACGCCATACACTTGATGAAGCCCTTTGGTCTGTCACCATATCCCAACAAAAAAGGATAGGTCAAAGTGCGATGCAATGGATATCCCATCATCCTCAATTTTATGATTTTGATATCTCCTTTGATATGATATTAATTGCTCCAAGACATTTTCCGCGTCACCTCAAGAATGCATTTTCTTATGACGACTGATCCTACCAATCTAAAGAGACCGCAAACCCATGCCCCTAAAAATAGCCGTTCAGATGGATCCTATAGAAACCATTCATATCAAGGGCGACTCAACTTTCGCCCTGATGCTGGAGGCACAAGATCGGGGGCACAAACTGTTTTATTACACTCCTGACACCTTGTCCTGTTATAACAACACCATTATTGCAGAAGGTTATCACCTCAAACAGGTGCAGGACGTAGAAGGCGATCATTTCCGCCTTGGAAAAAAAGAACGGGTTGAACTTGCCAACTTCGATGTCATTTTGCTGCGTCAAGACCCTCCTTTTGATATGAATTATATCACAACAACCCATTTGCTGGAACGTATTCATCCCAAAACACTGGTTGTGAATGATCCTTCCCATGTCCGTAATGCGCCCGAAAAACTCTTCATTCTTGACTTTGCTGACCTCATGCCCCCAACGCTGATCACCCGCAGCCAGCAGGAGGTCAAACAATTTCGCAAAGAATATAAGGATATCATCATAAAACCCCTATACGGTAATGGCGGCGCGGGTGTTTTCCGCCTAACACCTGAAGACAGCAACCTGAATTCTTTGTTAGAAATCTTTAATGACATGTTTCCAGAACCCTTTATCGTCCAACAATATTTACCTGATGTCCGCTTGGGCGACAAGCGCATCATACTTGTTGATGGTGAAATTGCAGGCGCTGTTAACCGCGTCCCCGCCAAAAATGAAACCCGTTCCAATATGCATGTTGGTGGTCGCCCAGAAGCTGTCGACTTGACAGCTCGGGACATTGAAATTTGCGAACGCCTCAAGCCTGAACTTAAAAAAAGAGGGCTGATCTTCACAGGTATAGATGTCATTGGCAATGTCATGACTGAAATCAATGTCACTTCTCCTACAGGCATACGTGAAATTAAAGGTTTTGGCGGTGTTGATATCGCCTCTATGATATGGACTGCTATCGAACAAAAAGTAACAACATCTAATACGTAACAAGAACAAATGTCAATATGTTTCTTTTTTGTTCTTGATTAATTTCTCTTTATGAGTTATAAAAACAATCATAAGGAGATTTATTGATAATGTTTGCCCAACTCAAAACAGTTTCATTTGACGGTATCCAGGCACAGAGCGTTGACGTTCAGGCACAAATTTCATCTGGCAAAGTTCTGTTCATGATTGTTGGCCTGCCCGACAAGGCTGTCGCGGAGAGCCGGGAACGTATTCGCAGCGCATTGAAATCCATTGGCTTGGCACTCCCCCCAAAGCGCATAACCGTCAACCTTGCGCCAGCAGATCTTCCTAAGGAAGGCAGTCATTATGACCTTCCTATAGCATTATGCCTTCTTGCTGCGATTGGCGCCATGCCCAAGGATCAACTTGAAAGTTATTATGTTATTGGAGAGTTGGGACTCAATGGTTCTATCAGTCATGTTGCTGGCGGACTTCCAGCAGCTATGGGTGCAAATGCCCATAACGCAGGCCTCATCTGCCCTGCAAGTTGCGGCGCTGAAGCGGCCTGGGCCTCTGAAGACATGCCAATTCTTGCAGCCCATAATATCTTACAGATCGTCAATCATTTTAAAGGAAGCCAACTGCTTTCTCGCCCAAAACCAGGTCTTGAATGTGACGAAAAAAAACTACCTGATTTACGTGACATTAAAGGGCAGGAAAGCGCAAAAAGAGCCCTGGAAATCACCGCAGCAGGCGGTCACAACCTTTTAATGTCAGGACCTCCTGGCTCAGGCAAAACCATGCTTGCCAGCCGACTGCCTTCCATTCTGCCCCCGCTATCCCCCTCAGAAATGCTTGAAATCAGTATGATTAAGTCACTTGCAGGCGATCTTTCAGATGGCAAGCTTGATCGACACCGACCTTTTCGGGCGCCGCATCATTCAGCCAGTATGCCCGCTCTGGTAGGCGGCGGCGTAAAACCAAGGCCTGGTGAAGTTTCCCTTGCCCATAAAGGAGTATTGTTTCTTGATGAGCTACCAGAGTTTTCCGCCCAGGCCCTTGATGCTTTGCGCCAGCCTTTAGAATGCCAAGAAGTTTCTATTGCCCGCGCCAACCACCGTATCACCTGGCCGTCTCATATTCAATTGATAGCAGCCATGAACCCATGTAAATGCGGACGTGCCTATGAGGAGGGTTTTTCATGTGCCAAGGGAAAGCATTGTGCTGAACATTACCAGTCCCGCATATCAGGCCCGCTACTTGACCGCATTGACATTCAGATTGAAGTCCCAGCTGTTACAGCTTCTGACCTTATGTTGCCCCATCCTAAGGAAGGCAGTTCTGATGTCCGCTTACGGGTACAAAAGGCGCGCGAAATTCAGAATTTACGTTTTCAAAAGATGAATCTGCCCCATATTCAAACCAATGCAGAATGTAATGGACAGGCTTTGGAAGAAATGGCAATCCTGAAACCAGCTGCCCAATCCCTGTTCCAAGAAGCTGCCAACCAACTCAAACTTACAGCACGGGGCTATTATAGAAGCTTGAGAGTTGCCAGAACCCTTGCTGACCTTGATGGATGCGACTATATCTTTAAGACACATATTGCTGAGTCTCTCAGTTATCGAAGAGAAAGCCTGAAAGAGAAATATACAGCCTAAACCTCTCGACACTCATTAACTGCATACCAATTCCATGGAAATTTTATGCCTGATTTATATCATCACTACAACCAATATCTGGCAGAATCCCGCACTGCAAATACGTTCAGAGATCTCATTTCCATTGATCGCTTATGCCCTGATCACGAAATGAGCAGCCGTTTTATCAAAGTGAATGACCAACATTATATTAACTTTTCCTCAAATGATTATTTGGCTCTTTCCACACACCCTCTCTTAATCCAAAGATCTACTGAGTGGGTTCAAAAATATGGCGTTGGCTCTGGCGCTTCAAGACTGGTCACGGGAAACAGTTCCCATTTTCATAAAATTGAAAAAAAAATTGCCAAACTCAAAAACAAAGAATCCGCCCTTATTTTTGGCGCTGGCTTTCAGGCAAATGCCACCATCATCCAAGCACTGCTGGATGTTAAAATATTAAAACAAAAGCCACTTGTCTTCAGTGACCGTCTCAATCATGCAAGCATCCATTTTGGTTGTGCTTCGGCACATATCATGCAAATTCGCTATCAGCATTGCAACATAGAACATCTAAAAACACTGCTCGAAAAATACAAGAGTTCTCAACAACCCAAGTTTATAATCACAGAAACTATCTTTAGCATGGACGGAGACCAGGCACCTTTAGCAGACATTAAAAAACTCGCGACAGAGTTTAATGCATTTCTCATCATTGATGATGCACATTCCATTCAATGCAGCGCAAATAAATCTATAATTGCCCAAGCCGACCTGATCATTGGTACTTTTAGTAAAGCATTTGGTAGTTTTGGTTCATACGCAGCAGGCAAAAGCGAACTCATGTCATATCTAAAAAATAGATGTAGTGGTTTCATTTATTCGACTGCTCTCCCTCCCCCCATCTTAGGTGCCATTGATGCAGCAGCTGATTTGATACCCAAACTAGATACAAACAGAAAACACCTCAAAAATCTATCGACACTTCTTCGTAAAGAACTAAACTTGATGAACATTGATACAGCCCAATCCTCCAGTCACATCATTCCCCTAATCCTTAAAGACCCCAAAAGAACTTTAGAATTATCAAAAAAATTAAAAGAAAATCATCTTTGGACAACCGCCATAAGATATCCTACAGTGCCCAAAAATACTGACAGAATAAGAATTTCTCTTTCTTCTGCTCTTAAAGAGACAGATATAGAAAAACTCTTATCCGCCCTAAAATGAATGCATATCACCTGATTTTATAGTAATTTTATGAAGCTCATCTTTGTACATGGCTGGGGATTTTCACCAGATATTTGGCAACAAGTACAAACTTACCTGCCTTATTCCGAAATGATCTCAGTAGATTTGGGATATTTTCATCACGCAAAAACCAAGGCTGAAGAACTCCCTGAAAAAGCTATTTTTATAGGTCATTCATTAGGTATTTTATGGATTTTACAACATGTTCCAGAAAAAATTGAAGCCTTGATCTCCATAAACGGTTTTGATTGTTTTTATAAGTATGTTCCGCCAACGACCCTTCAGATTATGGAACGCGGCTTAAAGAAAAATGCTCAATTACAATTATCCAAATTTTATCGTCAATGCGGATTACATCAATTCCAATCTCCCCAAACCCTAAACAAGGCGAACCTAATTGCAGGCTTAAACGATCTGGCTCATAAAGATCTCTCTTTACAAAAAAAAATACTCTCAAAACCTGTATGTGTTCTTGCTTCCCAGAATGATATGATTGTACCATCCCAAATGAGTTCTGATATTTGGGGTGAAGAAAATATAGTGTGGAATGAAAAAGGCTTCCATATGTTGCCTTTATCCAAACCTGCATGGTGTGCCAGCCATATAAAGATATTCTTGGATCAGCTCTCATTATCCATTGGAAAAATGTTGTGAATAGAAAAGTGATTATCAGCCAAGCCTTTGGATCTAAGGCAACAATCTATAATGAAAAGGCACAATTACAAAAGTCCATAGCTCTAAAACTATCTTCTTTTTTACCCCGTCTTTCAGAAGGCAGTATTCTTGAGGTCGGTTGTGGAACCGGTTTTTTGACAAAACACCTTATTCAGACCTACCCAGACTGCCAATTGCGTATCACTGACATTTCTTCTAAAATGCTTGCCCATACAAAAAGTCATTGCCCAAAACACGCAAATATCTGCTTTCAAAAACTTGATGGCGAACAGCCAAACGATCTCTCTGGTCGCAAATTTGATCTGATTGTTTCCAGCATGGTCATTCAATGGTTTCATGACCCTAAACGCGCACTTGAAAATTATCAGCCTTATCTAAAACCGAGTGGCTCTATTCTTTATGCAACATTAGCACCAAATTCGTTCCCTGAATGGGAACATAGTTTAGCCGCTCTCTCATTAAAATCTGGCATGATTAATATTCCAAGATTAGCAGGAGAATTTCTGAAAGAAACGCACAAGATGCAATACCCAACAACATTTACCTTTTTAAAGCAATTAAAATTATTAGGTACACACACGCCAGAGGAAAACTATACTCCACTGAGTCCAGGGCAATTATTGCGAGCCTGTAAGAATACAGATGAACAATATGATAGCCAAATTAGTTGGCTTATAACTTACGGAAAGCTGATCGCTCATTCTGCTGCCAAGACTTAAGTGCGCTTAATCCATCAATAATCCCCTGATATCCAATTTCCAACTCTTCATCAGAAATACAAAAAGGCGGAAACAAATAAATGACTGCCCCCAGCGGCCTAATATTTAAACCTTTTTCTAAAAACCAATCTCTCAACCATAAACTACTATTTGATTTATACCCCTTCTCATTCCCCTTTAGATTAAAAGCAAGAACAGTCCCCAAAACCCGTGGCTTTTCTATCATGTTATGCTCCTCTAATAAGGGTAGAAATTTTAAGTGTTTGCTATTTATGACATTCAAGCGTTCTAAAGTATTTTCTTCTGTAAATAAATCCAGAGATTTCAAAGCAATAGCACAACCTAATGGATTTGCAGTATATGAATGACCATGTGGCAGAGCTGATGAAAAATCGTCCCCTAAAAAGGCCTCATAAATATAATTTTGCGCAACAGTCACTGATAGCGGCATATACCCCCCTGTCAACCCTTTCGACAAGCAGATTAAATCTGGTATTACGTCTGTATGTTCTAGGGCAAACATTTTTCCTGTTCGACCAAAGCCTGTCGCAACTTCATCAAATATTAGCAAGATATTTCTTTCTTGCACCATTCTGGCCAGTTTTTCTAAAAACTCTGGTCGACAAAAACGCATCCCACCTGCCCCTTGCATCATCGGTTCAATGATTAAGGCAGATATATCTTGTCCCTTATCCCTTAAAATATTCTCAAGTTGCTCAAGAGAGGAGGCTTCCTTTTGATCAACCTCCTTATCCTCATTCCAGGTTTCAGGAAAAGGTATTGTTATTACTTCGCACATCAAATCATCATATAAATTAAAATATCCGCTGCCTTTACCCACAGCCATTGCCCCAAACGTATCGCCATGATACCCCCCTTCAAAACAGATAAATATTGGACGATGCTGAGTCTCGACATTCTCCCAATACTGAAAGGCAAGCTTCATAGATACCTCAACGGCAGTTGAACCATTATCTGAAAAAAAGACTTTATTTAAATCTCCTGGCAAAATTTCAGCCAAAGAAGCAGCCAAATCAGCTGCTGGTTGATGTGTAAAACCTGCAAACATCACATGGCTCATTTTAGCTGCCTGCTCACTAAGCGCTTTTATGAGAACTGGATGGGCATGACCATGTAGACAGGTCCACCATGAAGAAATGAAATCAATATATCTATTACCATCATAATCAAAAAAACAGCTGCCTTTAGCAGATTTGATAATGATAGGATCTTTTTCGGTGAGATGTTGCGTGAACGGATGCCAACAAAAATTTCGATCTTTTTCAGATATATCATTCATAAAAATTTTCCTTCTTTTGCTCAATCGTTCTGATTTCCATTACTGTTTCCACTGTCATTTTGCCGGCACACAAAAAAGCCGATGGATCGTTTGATCGCATCGGCTTTTTGTATTTTATTTTAGTGGCATTGAGAAGATATTTTC
>JAUTBZ010025340.1:0-19545 GCA_032361785.1 Lepetodrilus galriftensis
CCCCCCCCCCATAACCTGAAAGTCTGGATCGGCCCCTGGTCCTGTCAGAAAATGTATCCACCTGATGAAAATAAATGCAATTTCATGGTCTAGTTTTACCACAGCACTTGCATAATGATAATAAAAATACTTATATGGCAGGACTCTAGTCTATATAGGCTACGAATTGATATACGTAGATATTTATTATCTTATTTATGTAACGCTAATACTACTCTGCCTACTCTGGCGTCTGATCTCTTTCTCTCTCTCTTTCTCTCCACAACTTATATATGATCTCTCTCTCCACAACTTATATATGCTCTCTCTCTCTCTCTCTCTCTCTCTCTCTCAGATCTCTCTCTCTCTCTCTCTATCTCTCTCTCTCGCTCTCTCTCTCTCTGTGTGTGTGTTTGTTTGTTAACACTAGGCCTACTATTCTTAATATCACCCGACGATAATATGGTTTGCAGGGATTGATCCACAATATGCTTCTAATATATTTATGAGATCCGAGAGATGACAACCACGTGTCCTTGTTCATGCACGGCACAATGCGACACAATCACACATGACATAATATGCACTAGCAAACCGTGTGTTTTATTAGATGCCTAATAAGGCCAACATGTTATAAACTATCTTACAGTTCAGACAAAAATACTCACTTTCGTAGTTAATGCAATATACCTTGTCAATCTGCGATGTAGACTGTCTAGTTTGTGCGATATGTACGTGGGAATTTTTTGAGACCATGCCTAGATTGGCCACGCCCACCTTTTTACGTTATCGGATTGATCCATTTTACATACGAAGAAAACGTTGCTATTGACAAATGACAACACGAACGTATAATGTGCATACTACTATTAGGTAGATAAGCATTTACACTGCAAGTATCCATATAGTAATTTAACAGATATTGTTTACTTTTAGTGTTTATAGTAGGTCTCGTAGTACGCTTGTGTGTGAATGAAAACATGCGTGCGCAGATCTCGTTCACATTGAATCCTGGGATACCTTGATGGACTGGCAAGTCCGCCATGATGGATCGTGAAAATAGTAGAAAATATGCTGGGTTTGCGGCCTTCTAGTACACTTGGGAGACGCTATAGTGCTAGTTTTAGACATTCAACAAAATGTGCTGAGACTCTCGTTTCCTTTAAATGTGGTAGAGTCCGCATTTAGTGGCTCTAACCGTCAGTTTTGACGAAAGATTCAGTGGACTGGCTCATTAGCATATCTGGGGTGGGAAAGATGAGCAAGGTGTCGTTTAGGGCTCGGGCGCTGGACGCCACGAAGCCCATGCCTGTTTTCAGGGCTGATGAGATACCTGATCTACCTGATTTTGCAACGATCAACAGATCTGTACCTCTGATGCCGACTGGAATGGAAAAAGAGGAAGAAACGGTACGTTGCCTTTGTTTAGGTGCAACCGGAATTTGTGATTGGCCGCCATCTTGGTTTTTTTCGCGCACTTTGCTGTGCAAGGAAAGGGGGACATTATGAGACATTTATGGTTCCATATGATGTTGTAGCCACCCGGGCTTTTCTGTCATGTACTGGCAATTCTGAAATGTGAGCCCAGAAATGGGTAGACTGCTTAGAAAAATAATTCTTTCTGGCAGGTCATGTGACGTCATAATGTATGTATAGATGACGAAGATAGTTGACCTCGTTGGTTTGAAATTTGGACTACAGAAGCCCATATATACATTGTCATCACCGAAGACGTCCGAGGACCGCTACTTATTACTATTATGAGTATCTTGTGATGAAATAAATGGAGTTTATCCTTTATCTTGCACCCCAAAACAGCCCGTTTTTGTCATTTTATTTAACTAGGTCAAGGGATTCCCTGGCGGGGAAATGAACGGGGATTCCCCTTTTGGTCTCTGCTAATCTCTTCATCAATTTATTTCCACAACATCAGTTTGAGAAATAACCCATTTTGATTGGATCTGCTATGGAATGTTACCTCTACACTGAAACCTAGTTTTAGAATGGAGCTGATTACATTTGTTGAGACTTGAGGATGACATTGCCAGTTGATTATTGGTTTACAAAGTTAATTAAAATGGAAATTGTCTAGTTACTAGTAGCAAGATTCTGACATGTATTTCACATGCAAGTTCCAACTTTAGAATATAACTTACCGTTACTTAATTAAGCTTGTTGAATAAAATACCTGGCCCCCATTCTGTAGAATGGTTGTAGTGCTCCGGTGGATTGTAACTGTTTGCATATATATTGGTTAGACTGTTGTAGCACTACATCTGTTCTGTGGAGTGTTTGGTGAAAATATTGTCTGACCGTTGAGAAGGTTGATTAGAATGTTTAACCCTCTCCATCAGTGTTCGAAATTACCGCTGGAAACTTGCTGGCCTGAATAATAATACAATTACAACTAACAAATGTATACAGAATAAAGATGCCTTTCTACTGGCCCTTACAAAATACAAAACCATAGCCACTGCAAGTGGGTCAAATTCTATTTATAGACATACCCAGTTCACTGATTTTGGTGATAAGCGTGTAGTTGAAATGTGCATGATTATTGTCTTATTTACGTACCTTACGTTGTCTCACGATTTATTACCCGTGAACCATGCTGAACAACATAATTCATCTCTGAATCAAACAGAAATTTAAGGATACGATCCTTTGTAACGTCGTATTAAGATTTTCTTTGGATTTGTAGTCACTTCTATGCATAGACTTCTGTTAGCTTATCACCAGAATTCCTAGTTTTAAATGATACTCTTCGAAATTCGATGACCCACTTGCAGCTGCTATTAGCATTGGGAGAAATGGCCAGCAGTAATTTCAAACACTGCTCTCCATGCTGGACATTTCTAAATAAACTGTGTTTACAGCAGGGAGAGGGTTAGCACTGGCTAATGTATGTATGAGAATTAATGCTGTGTTCGGTAGTGCTGGGAAGTTTGGTATTTACCAGTTTCAAGTGATAATTACTAGAGCTGCAACGAATACACCTAGTGGCGAATATGATACGTATCATGAATATGGGGTGCCGAATAAAAATATTATTTGTGTATTTATATGAAAACACCGTAAGAGATAAACATTGTTGAATATGTATCCTAATATGTCATTTTAAAAAAAAACGGCGAATAAAAAATGATATTAGAATATTTGGGTGACGAATATGTGAGTGAATCGTTGCAGCTCCAGTAATTACTACTAGTCGTATGTGTTCTGCCAATCTATATCGGCTATATGGGAAATAACAAAACAAAGTCTGTGTCACGCCGCTGGGCTAGATAAATTCTCCAGTATTTGATATTTTAATTATAAACTTTAATTTGCACTAACCATGAGAACAATGAACAAAATACTCCATTACATGCTGAGATTATCTTACTGCCATTGTTTACAAACGTCCTTACAATGTCAAGGTTGTTGACGAGTAGTAAGTACCGCTAGGAAGGTGCCTCGAATGCTATTTACGAGTCTGAAGCAGCATAAAAGTAGAATATGTGGAACCTATGACCTTGAAAATTTCACAACATATTGTTATCCAGACTACAAACAGGTTGCTCATTGAAGATACAAGCTCTGTATCTGTCGAAATCTGCAGCACTGACCAGTTGACAGATGTACTTTTATCAGTGTTTGGCCATCAATAAGCAATTTAATGGTTCTTTCGATTGGCAAGAGTAAAGCAAATTGGGTATTTTGATAACAACAATCACGTTCTAATTACTAGTATCTGAATTTCACATACAAAGGTAGAATTACTGCTGTTGATATATCCTGAAAATACTCTGCATAGTTTTCCTCTTATAATAGAAAATAACTTTTGATTTGATCGATGAACTACAATGAACATTTTGTAATGTTTGGTCTAAATACGTTGGCTACAAGTACAAACACTAAACAAACACAATTCATATTTATGAACTGAACAGAATCTGAAAATGCAGACATCTTGGATCATTCAAATGTAAAGTCAACTGATAATGTTCATCTGGCATGGGTTGCTACCACCGGACTAAATTATTAAAGATGCAAAGTAGTTCTTCACTGGAGATATATTATTGTGAGAGATGCTTTCGTTATCTCCTTGAAAATGTTGTCCTTTGAGAGCGGAGTTGATTATCACTTCCTCAATTAATATGTATGCATTGATTTAAAATAAGATATTGAAATAGAGGAAGACAGTAACTCGTGTTCAAATGTCGCATCCTCTCTAATCGACAGGAACACCATCTGCAACGGGCATTGTCAGCACAGCAGGTCTATGGGACATCCGAAGCGTTGGTTATTCCTATCCCGGAGGTGGACGATATTGCCGAGAAGTATGACCAGTACTATAAGCAAGATTTCAAGATGGGCAAGCAGTACATCCACATACAGGGTAAGACGCATTGTTGTGCCTAGAAATGGGGGTAGATTGTTGTTAAAGCCTGGTGTAGAGGAGCGTTGCGCTTGCGTCAGCGTTTATAGACGCAACGCAAGCGCTCGTGTGCGCCAAAATCTGAGTTCCATCTGCGCTCTGAGTATCGCATAGAACTTTCAAAATGTCAATGCTCATAGATGTCACCATTTTGTTCGAATCACATGTCTCGGGGGAAAGGCAGCTGATTAGCTCTTCGATATGACTATGCTCCTGCGTCAAATATCAAACTCGTTTGACGCACGTTAACGCAGACGCGACACATGGGGGTAGCACACGAGCGTCTTCGTCGTGCCTGCATATATAAATGCAAGAATCCAGGTGCTAGTAGCTAGTTGCCCAAAAAAATATGTTTGGCCATGAAATATGTAAACAAACCCGTAATATTGTATGCATTTAATATTCATTTTGCATACTCAAGTACTATCGCGATATCTTTGTCAAATTGTGATTGTATCGTGATAGTAATTCTAACTATCTCAATACTATCGTGATAGTGAAATTACCTGTGATAGACACCCCTATTAAACACCAATGCAAAAAAAAAATCGACAAAAACCCCCAACATTATTGAAAGAATATTGAAAGTTGTTCTACATACCAATTAAAAAATAAACGGGCACATACATTATAGCAAGCAAGCAAGCAGGTAGGGTATTAAATGGTGGAAATCCAGACTAGTCGAGCAGTACTATATGCATGCAAGTCATGATATTAGTGAAAGATTCTAGAAAGTGACTTTAAACCCCAAATCAACAACAAAGGTATTAAAATGGCTGGATTCTGTGTTTTCTCAGCATTCGGCATGGACCAGGAGATTCCGGACTACGACATGGACAGCGAGGACGAGGGGTGGCTAAATGAGCAGGCCAAGAAGATGGAGATAACACCACTGAAGTACGAGGAGATGATGGACAGGCTGGAGAAAGGCAGTGGCCAGCAGGTACTGTGACTGAAGCCACACTTGTCGCAGTGCTTTTTGTAACCTGAACATTATTCATGATGAATTCACCAAGAATTTAGGTAGGGGTGGTAGTGCAGTGGTAAAACATTGACTTAAGAGACAAACATCCTCTTTTTGTGGAAGTTGCCTTTCTGACACAATATCGATAGAATGCACTGTACCATGGTAATGCAGTTATCATCCTTGGTCTGTCAGTACCAGCCAGTGCTAGCAGGTTTACTACAACATTCAGCGCTACCGATCTTGTAGGTTTCCTCCTGCCTTAAACTGATGAGTTGTAATATAACTGAATTAATCTTGAAAATGGCTCTAAATCCCTCCAGTAACATCTATAAATGATGCATTTGTTTTATAAAACTATTATCATTTACTTCAATAGTACAACTGTCGACCCATTGCTGTTATTTTTAATGAAGAGTACCCAGTAGGGTCAATGCTAATGGTAATAACATTACAGGTTGTGACTCTCCAAGAAGCCAAACTGCTGTTGAAGGAAGATGATGACCTTATCATTGCTGTGTATGATTATTGGCTGAACAAACGATTGCGCACTGTAAGTACTGGGTCCAACTTGATCTCTTCTCATTTAATTCTATGCTGGATGATGGTGTAACAGGGTTGGAACTTAACTTTAAAACGTCTGAATAATGATATAAATAACAAAACATGAAATTTCTACTCTCCCGTAGAATACCTTTAACATTATGAGAAATGGATCGGGCCGCCGGGCGAGTAGGAACTTCTAACCCTGGTAAATGTACATATTTACGTATGTGTGAAAGATTCTCCCTGCAATGTTGAGCAATAATTCACTGGCTGTGCAATGTACGCTGCCGTGAAATGCTAATTATTATTATGAATCCTGCATCACGATGTACGTGTGAAAGATCCCTGCTGTGACGTAAACAATTCACTGAATATACCATTTAACTATAGTTGTGTTTCCAGGAACAACCTTTACTGGCAACTGTGAAGACAGAAAAGCGTGATGGGTCTACAACCAACAATCCATACGTGGCCTTCAGACGGAGGACGGAAAAGATGCAGACAAGAAAGGCAAGGATAATAAATAAATGAAACCAAAATGTGTGATCCATTTTGTGATGAATACTCCTGTTAATGCAGTGATACAAACTAACTTTAAAACTTGCTAGCCCGAATAGTGTTACAAATAATTTCTACTTGCCCTTAGGCTACCTTTAGCATTGGGAAAAATGGCCACGGCTAGTGTCAATTTTGATTCCTGCTATTCTACCACAACTTCTGCTAGTGTTAAATTTCTTTTATGATCTTATTTTGATCATTCAGGATAGTTGAAACCTGCCTCGACAATGCATATGATCTGTATTTTAATGAATTAATTCTTTGTTTCAGAATCGGAAAAATGATGAAGTTTCCTACGAGAAAATGCTGAAGCTAAGAAGGGATCTCAGTCGTGCTGTGTAAGTCTTTTATCTTTTATACAGGCAATACCAAATGGCCTCCACCTACACTATTGCAATTATTTTATGTTTTGTCAAGACTTAGGATTACTCAAAAGTAGGCCCTGCATGACCTACCTCATTCAACATTGGTTCCACGTGGACTAGAGATAGATTTATAAGGATCTGGACAAATGACACACCTTTCTCGCAATTATCTTGCAGTTATACAAGACTAGAAATAGCAGTTTCCCGTTTAAACTTTCCACAATTGCCACACCCGATGATTGGGGGGGGGGGGGGTTTGATCTTCAGAAAAAAATAAACATTATTTTCTTATCATAACATCAGTTTCAAATCATGTTCAAAGCATCGCTTTGCTAATTCTTTTTTTTTGGGAAAGGTAAACGGCAGATACAACGTTGTACTCATTGTGATGCATTCGCATGAGTGTGACGTATCGATTTATGCATGTCACTACATCAGAGCTCCAGATAAAATTTGCGACCTGGGAGTATTTCAAATATTGCAATCCTGGTACTCCCAGAAATTAATTTAGTGATTATTATGTGAAGATTAATAGCAGTTATATAGCTAAAAGTTGTTGTAATGGCCCCATTTACTATCAGACATTTATTTATGGTCGGAATGTGGCCAAAATCGAGTATCCAATAGTCAATTGACATTCTAAAAGAAAAGAAAAAGGAAGAAAAACTTTATCAAGATATTGTCATCTCCAATTAAATCTATACTTTTTTATTCTATGGAAAATGAGGTCTATTTAAAATAAATAAATAAATAAGTACGCATTTTCATCACTGCCAGATTTAATATCTATGCATATTTCTCAATTTTTACTGAGTAAATTACGCAGATACGCGCCTTATCTGGGCTACTGCTACATTATGAGATTAAAATGAGCAGGAGTCGCTTATCCAGTCCATTGTAATCTATGGAAAAAAGACTGTTTTCAGAAAGCTTTCACGTTTGTTATACCTTTTGCCATCTTTTCAGGACTTTACTTGAAGTTATTAAACGGAGGGAAAAGTCGAAAAAAGAACTACTGCAATTAACAATTGAAGTACTTGAGAAACGGTAAGTGAAAATACGTAATCAATGAAAAATATGATGTTATGTTGCTCAGAACATACCTAGGACAATGTCTGGGCTTGTACCTAGCTTCCAGTAGAATGATTTGACTTGTAGCTGACCCTGAACAATATATTCAGTAACATTGTGTACTTGCATTTCAATTGTGTGAGTGCATCGCCTGAATGTTTTATAGTTTCTAAATGGGTAACTGAGAGTTGTTTTATAGTTTCTAAATGGGTAAATGAGAGTTGGAAAGACATGACCATAAAATGCAATTCTTGTATTTCAGATACCAAAGCGAAGATTTTGATGGCAAGTTATTGGCACACGCTGAGGCTGAGCGGCACAAGCATCCATCTTTCATTCCACCATACCAAATCCTTACCAAATCTGGTGAATGGGTCCACAGTCTCAATGGGGTAGGTTTGATGCTTGCTACAACCGTTTTCATATTTCATAATAGGTATTCAGTAACTCTAGTTCCAAGTACAATATAATTTACAATATCCAATCTATTTTTTTTTTGTAACTATAAAATTCCTGATTAGATTAGTGTATCATACAGTGCAGATTGTACTTATCACAGTTTTTCTTTTAACCAAGCAGAACTTGTTGATTTAATTCTTACTGGCCAGTGTTCAATCCTTGATTATCTCCTGCTATGCTCATTTTGTTGTATGCTTAGTAAGATCTAGGCAGTTTTGAAAAGCAGATTATAACCAATGTGTGATTAACAATGATTACCACTGTTATGAATGAAATAATAATAGCATTGAAAACACAACATTTAAATAACATAAATGAAACAGATCACCATTAAAAAAAATATACAATTTCTTTTCTGTAGGACATTGCTCCGAAACCTAAGAAGCGAGCCTACCGTAAACGAAAACAAGCTCAACAGCAGCACCACCATCATCATCACCACCATCACCACCCACATCATCATCATCACAATCATCATCACCAAACATCCAGCATTACCTCACCCCACTTCAGTGAAGTTGACATCCTTCATCCAGATATTGATAGTTCTGATGACGATGGACTGTCGCCGGTAAGTAGCCCAGCCAATGTGGGTAATACATACAACCATCTACTTTTCGATTGCTGTCATATATTGTATAAGGAGTCTTAAGGACTGTTCATGAAAATATTGTATTATTATTAATCTCATCATACTTTCTCTAGAATGTATGCATTAATTGAATTGATGACATTTTCTCGATTGATAATGGGATTAATATTTTTAATGTTTAACGTCGCGGCGGGAATATCTCACCCATAGGCGACTATATTTTTAATAATGTATCCAGTACTCAATTCAATTATTTTTTAATAATGTATCCAGTACTCAATTCTTGCCATATGGTGGCAGTATTCATTGTGGAACAAATATACTACTGTCAGAAAATAAGGGAACAATACTGATATTCCTATATGGAACACATTAAAACACGAACACATAAAGTGGTATTTCTCAAAACTGAGTAAATTAATTGTAATGAAATGTTCAACCCAAGTGCGAAAATGCATGGGCAATACCATATTTTACGTGCATGCACGTGTCTTATTGGGTTGTTTAACGGTGGCTTTGAATTTGCCTATACTAAAAGTGTTACCATTATGCGTTCCCTTATTTTCTGTTGGTAGTATACATTTATTTATGTTGATGCTGACTCAATGTTTATTGATGTAATTTTTCTTTAGGGTATGTCTCCGTCTGACCACGAAGATGAAAATGATCCTGATGGTCCGTTTGCCTTCAAGAGGAGGAAGTACTGTAATTACTTCACAGTAAGTGTAGCATTTGGTGTCTGGCATCTAGATTTACTTATGGATCTCTATGGAGCTATTTTTCATTATATACCTGCTATGACATAAAGTACTAATTCATTCATTTTTCATCGACAGCCTATTTAAGAATCTTCACCTGACGTTTTCATGTATTCAACTTTAGTTTGTAAGGCTTATTTATGATGTTGTTTCTCTACAGCCTTTGATGGGTCGTCATGGTAATTGGTCATGGAATGGTCCCGACGAGGGTGGTCTGGGTGATCAAAAGTACCGATACTCTCTCATGTCTCTACCTCCTCCCAGAAACTGTGTAGGCTTTGCCAGGCGGCGGGTCGGCAGAGGTGGTCGGTGAGTGTTGTGCGGTTATTATAGAACTATGTAAAACCTGCCAGTCAAGCAGTGCAAATAGTTGTTTTTAATAAAAACATAATGAACATTTTACATTTTGTCGTAAGACAATTTATCAAACCAATCCAGCTATAAAGTGGCTGATAGAAGCATATTACCAGGCATGCAGAAATCCGCAGATATATTTTTTCATTGGTCTATGCATTTGTCCTGGATCTTTTGATTGATTGATTGAATTAATGTTTTACGTCGCGGCGGGAATATCTCACCCATAGGGGACGACGTCCTGGATCTGGCTTCATGTCTAAAGCACCATTTTCTACTGAAATCACGATTGTCTGTCGCCATGCCTGAATTACATGTTAAACTAGAATACTGATTGAAATAGAAACATTATAGACATTTTTCATATACTGTAGAGATACATTGTACGAAATGATGATTTTAATAAGCATGATCTGATATATGCAGGGTGATAATCGATCGAGCTATCACACCATGGGATGATGGATTGGACAGACTTGATCTTGTCACTCCTACCCCTCAGTTAGATGTCCTTGGTGATTATGTCACATACATACGAGGCAAAAAGATGTGAGTACTGTAATTTAGTCTTCATGTTTTCTATTTCTTGTAAGAAGATCTGTCCAGTGATGTAAAATTGTAAATAATTAAAAAATAGTTACTTTGAATGCTTTCAACTTTATAAAAACATTACAAATTACTGCAAAGTAGACATTAAACTCCATATTCACTCGCTTGTGTATAGAAAGCCAATTCAAACCTAATATTGTCAAGTTGAAATATGTAAAATTAGTTGGGTCAGTTAATTTGCAGCAAAAATGCAACCAATGGCGCCAATAATAACAAGCAATTGACCCCAAATGTATTTTTATGATTTGTTTTGTTTTCAGTCCCCATTTTCGTCCAAAAACTCCGCCACCAGACAGCGACTCGAGGAATTGCAGCCGCTCCCCTTCCAGCACTCCAGTGTCGGTCGAGTTCAACTTTGAAAGCTTCCAGTCACACAAAGAACAGTTACTTGAAATGCAGAGAGAGCAAGAAGAAAAACTCCTCCGATTAGAAGCCTCGGAAATAGACTCGACTGTGATTTTGGGCCAATCGTTCACGTCTCAACCAACATCCAAGTTCACGTTAGACTCTGCGAGTGCGGAATTTGCTGTGAGTGCAGTGATGAACTCATCTCAGCTTCTTCCAAGTGCAGACATTGGTGCTATTACATCCACTACTACATCCTCATTAAGTACTTTTGTGTCCGTGTTGCCAGCGTTATCATCGTCGACGTCTGTTAGTACGCCAGCCAGTGTTCCAGCGATGCCACCCACCACTCCCACTACTGCCACCACAGTGGCTCCTGTAGCTGTGAGGAGTGGCGTCATTGCAGAAAGTTAGTACCGACTATTTCACAGCCATATTTACAAACCAACATTGTTTCGCAGTTGTACTTCTGCGATTATCGCTATAAACAATATAGCACTATGTACTGGTGAAGATTATGTACCTTTTAATGCACTATGTGTAGTTTTTGTTGTTGGATAACTTTTGCTGGCTAGATTGCAATGGCTCAATTTATATATTGACCCATTTTATGTCCTTGACTTTGTCAAACATTTGCATAATTTCCATCTCGCGAACCTTGTACTCGTTGCCTGTGGGTGAAATATCCCCTCTGCGATGTAAAGCATTAATTAATTTATTGTATTTGTGATCTGTTGTTAAAGATATGTTTGTGTTAAATAGTCCCTGTATTCATGTTATTTTGGTGACAATGGCCATAAACCAGGCCCACATACCAAAGCTCACACCCTGGCCTTGTTCTGTTAGTGGTGTGTATATCTAACGCTGCCTTTCCACAGGTAAAACAAGTGGGCTTTCAACCTCACCAGCAGCTAATGTTCAGCAACTAAACTTTCCCCTCAATGTGTGTTCAGTGTCAGCCACAGGTACGGCAGTCGTCCCAGCCACCTCTTCATCTACGGTCACCTCGTCTTTCACAAAGCCAATTGTCAACAACAAGGTTATACCAGCCAACACGAGCAAGTACAAACTGTCGACGCCAACACCAACAGCTCTCGATTTGCTCAAGTAAGTGCAACATTAGTTTCCGTTCCAACTAGTGAAACATTCATCTTTTGATTGAGGGTCCATGGTCTTGTCAGTACCAGCTGGTGTTCACAGGTTTACTGCAACATTCAGCACTGTAGAGGGTGCAGGTTTCCTCCTGACCTAAACTGACAAACTGTGATATAAGTGAAAGAATCGGCAACTCTATACCCCAATACAGTAACAAAAACCGAATTGAGAACCGACCCCAACATTTATCGACTGAAAACCAATTTGATATAAACAGAATTATGTCAATTTCGCATGAAAGAAAGAGGTGGAAATAACCGAGGTGGAAATAACCTATAACACTTCACATACTGGTGGATAATGTGTAGATAAATCTATTTGAAATGTCATTATTCCTGCAGATCAGGACAAGCTTGGTAATGCAGTGGTTTCAATAGTAGGTGCCAGCAAGTGGCAAAATTGTCCATCTATTTTGGAGTATTTCTCTAATTTTGCCGTCTACTTTCAATCTTGCTGATACTACTTTGTAGATGAAAATATCATTTATGCAGGTCTTTTGCCTCTTACTTTTGCTACTCTGCCATTTTTCATTAAAATTGAATTCTATGTTTTTCAGACAGAACCATGAAGATCATAACCCAGTGAGTGCGTTCAACAAGGATCAGATCATGTCGATGGACGTCACTTGATGGCTGTGTGAAGATATTCCACTGGTCAATAATCTTCAGCAGCCTGCGTGGGTTGACGTGGCCGCCCGGTCAGGCTGCGGTCAGTTGCTGCCGGACATGGCCGTCCCCTCATGATGGCCGACATCTGGTTTACCACAGCAGAGTAGACTGGTACCTACGGCCTTGCTAAGAACAAGCTAAGATCAACGGAAGGCTATGCTGTGAATGATAGAGAAGAGGCCTCGGTCAACGGTGCAGCAGAAAAGAAGTGCTTTTCAGTGGGAAAGATCATGTACCATGTTAGCTTCTTGTAATATAATCGTGTACACTTGATGGGCATAGCGACAAATTATGTTGTTCTTTTTGTGATTACGGATGACGGTTTTGATGCTACCCATATATGGAGATGTTGTCGTGTAACACCTATCCCAAAGTGAGGCTTCATTTTCTACGGGTAACTGAGTGTGCATGTTGTACATTGAGAGCATGTTCATATAGATTATTGTCCCTCCATACGCGTCACTAGTTCTCTTCAATCCTAGTCAGCTTGCAGCACGTGCATGTCCTCAGGCCCATATATGATTTGCTACTGGACTACAAAGGATGTATCGTAAATCGCCCAACATTACTGCCAGAAACACCATTGTCATATAGGATGTTTTGTCAAGCCTTTATGTCTTCTGTTAATGCTGACTCTACTTCTCTTACAGTTTGACATGAAGTGTACTCATTGCCTCGGTAAATGGTGGATTATCTCGGTAAATATTTTATGCAATGAAAAACTAAAAAAAAAACTTTCTTATTTTGTACTTCTTAGCCAAATTTTGTTTTGGTTTTGTTTTTCATTCCATGAAGTATTTACCGAGGTAATCCACCAAATATTGGAGGATAAATGCATTTCATGACACTCTTGGTCAATTCCAAACAAAAATGACTGGCAATCCTATCAAAACCCAACCGACTTTAAGCTTGATGTTTCCAGTATGTCATCTAGAAAGCTATTGATCTTGGACATTGCTGGGGAAAATAGACAGCTACTCGATAAATTGAACTCATCATATAGATGGTATCGAAAGTGGGCCAGATCCATATTTATTTAGATCATACAGTAGGAAAAGATGTGTTTGGAACTTTCAAGGGATTTCTAAATTTGGTTACTTCAACAGTTTGTATTACACTACTTGGCATATGGTTTGGCGCATGAATGGTTTGTGTAAGTATAGATTGGCAATAGAAGTTTAGCCCTCTAGGTGCTGGGTTAATCAGTCACTGCTGCATAGGGCATCTCTGTTTGCCTGTAGAGTAATGAAGGTTAATAGGCTAATAGGGATACTGGGTATTGATCTGCTGTCTAGTAATATCGCATTAGTCACTGATAACTTTGGTATCAATGTTTTACAAGACAAAACAAGACAATTAGTGGCTAATTTTGTTATTGTAATTTGTAGTGGTAATACCTATGTATTAAATAATAAGTTGTAATAATTATAATAATTGTACTGTAATAATATGCTAGGTATTTAACAATGTAGGATGTTTCATTGTTGAATTAAATTTGATGAGCCTCTTCATTATGTCATTCATAAAAGTGAAATTTTACAAGCAATATCTTAACTCTGTGAACAAATAATGTAAATGAATGAAATGTGAAGAAATACTGTGGAAATAATAAAATATATTATTTTTCTATGATTCAAGTATGATACGATACAACTTTATATTTCTTAAATAATTATTTCTGAAACCCTATTGGTTCCAATTCTAAAAAGTTGAAAGGCAGCTAATTATCCTTGTACACTATTATTTTGTTTAATATAAATACAAAAAGAATTAATTTATGATTGTAAAACATAGTGGAAGGAGCCAGAATCGGTAAATAAAATTTGAACATTATCATATTCCAGCATTCACTAGTATACAGCATGTTCTATTGGTGTATGCTTATGTAGTTCGTCAAGTATGGGTGAAATGTTCCCACTGTGATGATGTAAAACAATAGTTCACTTGCTCGCATGCAATTAAATATAGTTTCATGCTTTCTCCCCTCATTCAATCCTATTGATTGTAACTAGTTGATATTTGAATTGTGTATTGTCCACATATTCAAACGTTTACTTGTTTCCTCCACCGATTTATTCCAGGCATAGTATTTCCATCCATATTGTAACAATGGTTCAAGACAAGTGTACTTTTCTATTCAGATAGAATGCATATTTATGAAGCCTATTTTCCAAATGGTTATGTCTATACGGTTTTGCCTTTATCACTACAGTTGCCACACTTCACATATTTTACTAAACAAGGTTATAGAATGGCCTAAAGCTTTTCTGAGATGTATAGCCATTTTGTCAAGGTCACCAAGTTCTACAAATATTGGTATTCACAGAGGAGACGTTCCTTTCATCACATTACACTTTCAGGAGTACTCCGGACAGATACTTTTGTCAAAGGAACGTGTTACACAATTCTCGCACACTGCGGGCTGTACTCGCTAGCGAGAACACTGCACGAAGCCTTCCTTTCAGGACTTTTCAGAACACTCTCCTGTCCGTGCGAGAGTGTTCTGTTCTCAAAGGAACATCCTCTAGCTAATATAGGTCTGCTTCAGACATTGTACGTGTAACTGACACTGTTTGCTTTCTAGACTGGGTCTGACCACCAAGATGTTCATCATCAACCCTAAGGACCGGAGCGTCGTCGAACTGTACGGCATCCTTGACCCCGCCACCCGGGACTGGACAGACGGTCTGCTGTCCAGCATCTTCAGAGACATCAACAAACCCACCGACAAGAACGAGAGGAAGTACATCGTGTTCGATGGAGATGTTGATGCGTTGTGGGTAGAAAACATGAACTCTGTCATGGATGACAATCGGCTGCTGACACTCGCTAACGGAGAGAGAGTCCGTCTGCTGAAGCACTGCGCCCTACTGTTTGAGGTAGGATTCTCTCTTTGCTTTCTTGTACAATAAACATGCATTTTGACACGTACCAAAAATACTGTGAAAAAAGACTGGTAAAAAATATATATATTAAAATTAAATTAAATTAATTTAAATTTAAAGTTTTTTAAATTAAAATGAATTAAAATCTCCTTTAATTAGGATTACTATTTTCTATGAACTAGTTAATTGCCAATATTTTTTCATAGTCAGTTTGACTCGTGTTTCAGGTTTACGACCTCCAGTATGCCTCCCCGGCCACCATCTCTCGCTGTGGTATGGTGTACGTCGACCCCAAAAATCTGGGTTACAAGCCGTACTGGCAGAAGTGGGTGAGCCTACGCCCCAACAAGACCGAGAGGGACGAGCTGATCAGACTGTATGACAAGTATGTCCCATGTCTCGTCGACATGGTCGTGGAAGGCATGGTCGATGGAAAACAACAAGAGAAACTGAGAACAATCGTGCCACTAACCGACCTGAACATGGTAATTAAGAATCGGTGTAGCTATCCACTACTAGTACCCAATCTATCATGATCACAAGTCAAATAAGGGAGACAATTTATTGAATCACGTACCTCATCAAATTATCTCCCCTTATGCAATGTCGCCTGATAGCAGTGCTATGTGTTCTATTTGATACAATGGTCATAAATAATTTCAATATCATTTGAGCTGGAGGTAAATGTCAAATAAACAGTACATGGAAAATCAATGGAAAAAAAATATTTGTTTTGTTTATTTTGTTATTTTACACAATAAATAACTTAAATATGCTTTTGATATCAGTGACACGTTGATATTGAAGCTAAGTTGTTTGCACTGGCAGGTGACACAGCTGAGCATGATGTTGAACTCACTGCTGATCAAGGAGATCCCGGAGCCCGCGGAGCTGGAGGCGGTGTTCCTGACCTCTGTGTACTGGTCGGTGGGTGGCGGACTGCTGGAGGACGGTCGGATCAAGTTCGACACCTACGTCAAGTACCTGGCCTCCCTCAACATGATCACAGACGACAACGACATCGCGGGCGCAGGTAAGACACAGACTTCTCAGCAGCTGGTGGCACAATCTAGTCAGGTTAACAGAACCATGACAGAACAGAATTATGAGAATTAAATTATTATTATCTTTTCTTTATCTTTTCTTTTTCTTGTTGTTTTTATTTTTTATTTTTTTGAAAGAAAATATATTTTTGAAAATAACATATCCTAACCTTGTATCTGTCAAAGCCTACCTTCGCCCCTAACTTCTCTCCTAACTTCTCTCCTATTATCTGCCCGTGTCAAGGTGACCTCCCGTCCAGCTCCACACTGTACGAGTACTTCTGGGACATGGATAAGAAAGGCTGGATCCCGTGGACTAAGCTGGTGCCTGAGTACGTGCACAGTCCTGAGCGAAAGTACAACGAGATCCTGGTGCCCACAGTGGACACGGTGAGATCCACGTGGCTGCTGGAGCTGATGGTGGGCATCAAAAGACCCGTGGTTCTGGTGGGAGAGACCGGAACATCCAAGACTGCCACCACTCAGAACTTCCTGAGGACACTCAACCAGGAGTCGCATGTAAGTCCACGTCTCCCAGCAAGACTTGAGTATTCAAAAGTTTCATTCACATCTTAATAAGTTGGCATTTTGTAAAGCATTGTTCATGACTAAGATATGGCATAACAGGTTTTCCCTGATGCCAGGAATTTATTTTATTCCAAAAATTAATTATTTTCTATTAAATTTGCTACAATTACTTACTATATACAATGATTTTAATCTCTGTCTCCCTACAAACATACAGGAATCATTGGTAGGCATTTAACATGCATGATCTACCACATGTAGGGTACAGTTGGCATCGTACAGTTGCATGTGAGAAGGGCTGGGGGTTGGAGGGAGAGGGGTGGATGTGTATATTGTTTGTACAATTATCACATCTTGACTAGTTGAAACCCAATCATTTCACGTATATCCCCCATCAGAAGTTCACAATGAAACCTGCATGGACTGACCGCACATTCCCACCTTCCCCAGACATTACGGTGGTGGTGTTATATCACACACAGCTACAGTCACAGAGACCCGCTGCACGTCGTTGTCCCCTGCATGTGCGGTGTCTTGCACCATTCTGTAGCACCGTGCAGCGTCACCTCGGACGTACTGACTCATGCATGTCGTCTTTGCATTAGAATATCACCAGTATATGGATTATGTTTGCCATTAAATATCACTAAAATATTAATTAGTCATTGATTTAAGTCATCAGGGTTATAGCTCGTCCAGTTTATTCTTGCTATAACCATAGAATATGATGATTTATGTAAGACTTATGAGAAATATATACAAGAATTTGGTGAAATAAATACAAGAATTTGGTGAATTTTGGTTTTCTCAATAACATTGAATGTACATTTACAGATTCATTATAAAATAAAATATCAAAATACTGCCATGAGGAAAATAGCTGGTTGAATAAAACTTGTGTAAATAAATTGGATGTATGTTTTCAGGAAATAATTTGTTTAACCATGACTGTATGCACGTATTCTGTAATACTATGTTGCACTTCATGCCAGAGATGTAATGTCCGCTGATTGTTTCTCCAGCTGCTGTTGAACATGAACTTCTCCAGTCGGACCACATCGCTGGACGTACAGCGGAACTTGGAGGCCAACGTGGAGAAGCGGACGAAGGATACATACGGCCCTCCGCCAGGAAAACGTCTGCTCATCTTCGTTGATGACATGAACATGCCACAGGTATACAAGAGTAGTAATAGTAATAATAATAATAATAATAATTATCATCATGATAATAATAATCATAAAATCATAAATCATAGAGCTTACAATTTTATTATTATTTTTTTTTAATTGGGGTTTAAAGTCACTTTCTAGAATGTTTGACTACAAAATAGGTCCAAGAATGTGAACATGGTGAGGAGAAATCAACCATATTATTTTTTAACTTCATAATAGACCCCAAAATGTTGCCCAACTAAAATGTCCTGAAATCCAACAAAGTATGGCCCGACCAGTTCCTGTAAGCCCAACCAGTTCCTGTAAGCCCGACCAGTTCCTGTAAGCCCGACCAGTTCCTGTAAGCCAGACCAGTTCCTGTAAGCCAGACCAGTTCCTGTAAGCCCGACCAGTTCCTGTAAGCCAGACCAGTTCCTGTAAGCCCGACCAGTTCCTGTAAGCCCGACCAGTTCCTGTAAGCCCGACCAGTTCCTGTAAGCCCGACAAGTTCCTGTAAGCCCGACCAGTTCCTGTAAGCCCGCTCTATGTTCCAGGTGGACACATACGGCACTCAGCAGCCCATCGCCCTCCTCAAGTTGCTTCTGGAGCGCGGCGGCATCTACGACCGCGGCAAAGACCTCAACTGGAAGAACCTCAAGGACATCGGTTACATCGCCGCTATGGGCAAAGCAGGCGGAGGTCGTAACGAGACCGACCCCAGATTTGTGTCGCTGTTCAGCGTATTCAACATGACGTTCCCGTCAGATGAGTCTCTGTACCACATCTACAACTCCATCCTGAGCGGCCATGTGCAACCCATGTCCTCCGAAATCCAGGAAAGTGTGTCCGCCATCACTAAGATGACCATGGCCCTGTACAGGTCAGCTCACGGAATTTTCACACAAAAATAAATATTTTGGCCCCATATATGACCATGCTAATATTCAACTACGTAAATAGAGGATCTAACATGAGTGGTCATTTAATACTGAATTTATTAAACGAGTTGGTAAATCTGATATTGTGCGAGGCTTTGCCGAGCACAATATCAGTTTTACCGACGAGTTTAATAAATTCAGTATTAAATGAACA